>JAPMOB010241534.1:0-28624 GCA_029875015.1 Lepomis gibbosus
ACAGTCAGCAGAATCCTAATGCCTCCTAAACATGAGAGGAGCAATTATATTTTTATGAATAATATCAATGCTATCAAATAATTTCTGAAGAAAAATGAGGAAGAATCTTCCTCCCCACAAAAATACATTTCTACACATGAAGGGATTCCTTTAGATTTCTAACTTCTCAACATAATCTGTATTATCCATCTGCTCATACATGTACACGGAACCCACAGTTATGGCACATTGTAAGGACGATTTAACTTAAAACATTACGTGATGTCGAATCTTAAACATTTCACAGAGAGCTGGCAGACATGTCTCCAGGCTTTTAGGATTGAATAGCCAGCCAAAGTTTTTAGTAGAATAAAGACAGCAGTCTGCTTAAAGGTTTGCATACAAAATTCTATGCAAAAAAATGGGGATTTGGAAAACGTGTTACGTTATTAGGGCAGGCGTTTCTATTCACAGTTTAAAAACCCACAAAATATGTCAAAAATATGTGAGAACGTTTGAGCAAAATGTGTTATATAAAGTGTATCACAGCTTATAGTGTAAACAGGTGGACTACATAGTAGGCTATTGCAATTCACAGTTGTGTACTTCTAATTTAATGATCAACTATTAATGCAGCTGGGTGATAACATTTCTCCAGCTGCACACAGTAATTTATCTATAATCTAAATTTATATTTAATGTGCATTATAATCCCTAATGTGAGGCCGAAATACTCGCATCTCTACCATTCAGCAGCTGAAAACCCGACCCCCTATATCTTCCTCGTTAAAGTGGTAACACCCTTCCTCCTCCTCTCCCTCACCATCCTCCCCCTCCTCCAGCTGCAGACTCCCAAAGGAGAACTTGCTATTGGGCAGCGGGGACGAGCTCACGCCGTTCGAGTTCACCGAATTCATGGAACTGACGGCGGCAGGGTTGCCGTACATTAACGGCTGGCTGTACGCGCTGCTGCCGGTGTCCGACTCTGTGTCGCTGGTGTCAGTGCCGCTGCTGGTAGATCCGTCGATCATTTGGACCGGCTGGTTTAGGTTGCCGTGGTTGTTACGGGCCGGGTTGTTACCGGGCTTGCCCTGACGGCCGAACAACCGCTGCACCGTGTTGGACCGCGCCTGACCTGGAACCACGAGGTTCCCCGCGTGATTGCCGTTAGTTATTATCATTCTCCGCTCCATCGGGGCAGAACACGGGGCTTGGGCGTGCAACCCCAGGCGATGAGGGTCTTGCTGGTGTACGGGGGTGGATGTCAGCTGGCTGAGAATGAATGGATCAGTATCAGAGCGGTTCCTCATGTTGTTGTTGTTATACGGTTTGGCAAAAAGCGGCGGGGTACGGTTTGACGTGATCGGGGAGTAGCTTCCGTAGTGGTTTGGTGGGTGGGGTGACGGCGAGACAGGAGCTTGAACTGGGACTACTCCTGGACGCTTAGTGAAGTAATGCCCTCCGTCATCCCAACGTGTGGCTGAGCGCGGCTGTCCGTGCCCATTTGTCATCTCGGCGTGACTGAGAGAGTTTGTGCGGTGGTGGAAGCTGCTGATCACCGGGCTGGAGCACTGACTACGAGTCCCGGTTCCTAACGGTCGCCCTGCTGCTACACCTCGCTTGTCTCGACCCTGAAGGATTTCATCCAGCAGCGTGCTGTGGAGCGGGAGGCGGCCATGAAATGAACCACCATTGGGCAAAATCTCATCATCTGTTAGCTCGTGACTGACAATGAACTTGTTCGACACTGGAGACTGATCTACAGCGCTTCTGTTACCCAGCATACCTTGCTGCTGCTGTTGCTGCACTATCATACCCTGCTGTTGATGCTGCTGCATCAGCCCCTGGTGATTGGTGTGATAGAACCCATTCACATCCCCAAACAGACTTCCAGCTTGCCCCCCATTGCGACTGCTACCCCCGTGCTTATTATTATTATACACACAAGGCTCATCCGCATTGCTGTCATTTGCATTGCTGTGGCCCCTGGGGGCCCTGTTGTTTTTTGTCACATCACATTCACTGTCTATGTCGCTGCAGTCTATGTAAGGAATAGAGGAGCTGCTGCCTTTGTTTGCCCTGCAGGATGGACCTGGGTTGAGGTAATGCGGTTCCGGCGCAGATTCGATGCCGTGGTGGTTCTGTCGGGACTGAGTCGGGTCTGAGCCGGGCGCTGCAGGTATATCGTGGAAGCCGTTGGTGGAGGATGTGGCTGCTGGTAGCTCCTTTGAACCATTAGACTCAGCCAGTCTGCCTGAGTCAGGCTGCTCCGCTAACTGGACACACATGGCGTTCTGCAAATGAGGAAAATAGAAGAAAAAGACAAGAGGACAGAGAGAAAGAGGAGTGATGGGAGAAAGTTAAAGGGAAAAGCCTTTTAAACTCTTATTTAACTGGGCTCCTTGAACTGAGTTACTGACTTTGGATAAATTGTTGTTTATGGGAACCAACTGAAGAAAGCACACATTCACACACACTCACTCCCCAGACCTGCTCAGGACAAAAACAGCTTTGTAGCAGCTCCAGATTTAAACACAGAGACAGACACACATAAATCGTCTGTAAACGTGTGAAAGTTACAAGGTGAATAAAAGGTCACTGTCAATGGTGCATTACCTCTTTTGGCACTTGTGATCTGAAGGAAGACGACTGTGGGGACATGCTACTGGACAGAATCTTACTGTGCTTCCTGAAAAGAGAAGAGCGGACCACTGAGATCAAACCATGCTCAAATCATTAGGAAAGCAGAAAGCTGATAGCTGGTTTCTATCCTTTCTACAGCAGTGTCTGCTGTGGATTGGTTACAGTGGGATTTTCGCCATGTATGCTGTTCCTGTTATTGGACTAATCTAAAGAAATGAGGGCGGCGTGTCACCTTTCAAATGGAACTTTCTTGAGCTCCGAGTCTTTCACATAATCAATGATCTGCTTCTGGGTGCGTCCACTGCAGGTACAGAGAGTTTAGAAAAGCAGGTGATGAAAAACAAATTAAAGACAAGACAGTAGTTTTCTATCCTTCCCTTTCTGCCCTCTCCGTACCTGAACCGGAATGAGGACCCTCTGGTGAAGAGGATGGGCTTGGGTTTGGGCTTGGGCTCCTCAAAGAGCCTGAAGAAGGCGTGATACTCTACACAGATTTTCCAGAAGATCTTACAGCAATCCCTGCTGGCCATGGCAAACTCCAGCGTGTCGTGGTGGGCATTCTGCTGGAAGACGCAGAGGCAGATATAAGTATGGATGGAGGGGGAAAAAAAGAAAGAAGAGATGCAGGATGGAGAAGAGAATGAGAGAAGTGAAGTAAAGAGAAACAAATAGAAGAATGAGAAAAAAGGCAAAAAACAAGGGAAAGGAAAGCGTTATATGGACTTACAGTGGGGTCTGCTCTCAGCTTAATTAGAAAGCGTTTGCGTTTGAAGCTGAGCTTGCGAACCTTGGACCAGTTGAAGGCGTTAATTTTTGTGTACCCCTGAATAAAAGAGGAGACATTATGAGACTCTGATTAATATTCATGCAAAATGAATTATCTTATAAGAGAAAAGATCAATTGCTACACACTGGAGAATGAACTTCAATTGGAAAATGTTTTTACTTTTTCCCAAAATATACTGCAACAGCTCAACTCCTGTTGGTATTTTCAATTAGACAACTTCTAAGCATACAATAATATATACTCCATGCACATAAACTTTATTATTTAATTCAAGATACATAAAATACATGCTTTCTAGTTTCCTCTACATCTTATCCCTTTTTGAATTATTAAACTAAGCACATGCAACCATGTACATTCTTTTTCCCTACCTAAGAGGTTGCCGAGTTATCAGTGTGAATATCTTCACTATGATTTGAGCAAAGATTAGCAGGTTAATAGCGGTGACACTGGAAAAGTAGCACACCACACAAATTTCTCCACAGAATTTTAGGCATTACCTCCGTTTCAGAAAATATTTAAGGAATTTGCAGCTCATACCTAAGACCAAGATATGCAGCCTCCTACTTGGCTCTGGAACAACTCACATTTCAGTGAGACTAAATAGAAAAAAAAGATTTGGAGACGGTTTTTCAATCTATTTATGGTTTTACCTGGAAAACCAGTACCCCAGTGTGTGCCACAGCCAGACTGAGCTTAGTACCCTCTCGGTCCTTGGCTGGGTGCAGACGAACACCGTACATCTCTAGCCGGCGAGCGATCTCCAGCAGCTGGTAGTCAGACTCGGCAGGAGTCTGCCCTCTGTGGGGGAGAGCGCTCAATCAATTATCAGTTACTTGACATGTCAATCAAGCAAGAGCTCAGGCGACTCTTTCTAAAGCTGAAGCAAGACACAAAAATATTTAATTTCTTAATTTCCTACTGTAAATACAGTGTCTCCGCATATATAGGTGGGCACCAGCGACTGTTACGTTAGCAACAACCTTAAGGACCTTTCCAAAATTATTTGTCAACATATAGGAATATCCCTAACTAAGTGGCCATGTATTGTTGCGTGTGCTGTATATACCAGGTTTTACATATGTCCAGATTTATAGTAAACAGTAAAAACAAACAGTCTTGAAATAACACCACAGGATCAGATGGCCGTACCCCCTGCGGGGCGGAAAGAAATCTGCCACAAAAGAAGTTTGTTTCCTCACAAATCTGAAAATAGCTTCCTGTTTCCTGTATGAGCAGCTGAATTAGCCACTTCCTTCCTGCGTCAGCTAGGGAAGGGTGAAGGATTGGATTGGAGGGGGAGGGGAGAGCCAGAGCCCACAGAGAGAGAGAGAGGGGGAGAGAGAACGTGTTTGTGGTGCACGGCGTGACCGTGACAAGTAATCAACAAAGTCTCTGGTGTGGTTCTCAGCTCTTATCTGTGGTCAAGAAAGGCTTTCAGGGGAATTTACATCTCCAGAAAACAAGGAAATGCATTTGTCAAGTATTTGCAAAATAGTGGTGGGGAAGGCAAAGCTATAATATAAATTATAAGAGAGGTGTGTTTGTGTGAATGTGTGGTCCCAGGGGTACGAGGTGGGGGGGGGGCATCTCTGCAGGGGAGAGATTATGTGTGTGTACGAGTGTATGTGTGTGTGTGTTATGGTTAAAGAGATAGACATCTCTGCAGGAGAGGGACTTACGGGGTTGGGTGTAGTTGTGTAATGGGTGTTGGTAAGCGCACATTTGAATAAACAGATAAATATCTCCATGTGTGTCAGACTTGCTGTGGTAAGTGTGTGTGTTGTGTGCATGTGTGTTTATGTGAAAAACTATTTCGTCCTGACACCTTCAAGCGTAATGCCACCCAGAAACTGATCAAGATTATCTTGACCGGCTATTTCTAGGTAAACTGCGCGGCCCCTGTAACTGTTGCTCATTGTTCCTTTACTTGGATGCTTGAGCTTTACTGTGCAGAATGATGTCTGTGCAGAGTCTAACACTAGAATGCTGTTTAACCGCACACATCTAGGGTGACATTTCACTTTGATTAATGTAGCAAAATGTAGGAATGTAGTAGGAATTAATACAGGCATGGTATGGGAATAAATCGGAACAATCTCAATCCAAACTGGCTCACTTCACAAAGACTGCATGAAAATAACGGGAAGGGAAGAAAAGAGACCCCTCCAAGCATTTTATGAGCAGTCAGTTCTAAGAGCAGCTGAGAGAGTTCTAGACTCTCCATCCCATGTCCTTCACTCTGAATATGAACTTTTACCATCAAGCAGAAGACACAGAGTAAAAAATAATTTGTGCCCTTTTCCATCAGCCTTCTCAAAAAGAGTCTGTTACAGGCTTAAAATAGTCTATGTGCAATATACTGCTACCTTCCTGTGTAATACTGTTAGGAATGCAAAAGAGGGTTTGAGCAATATGTGGCCATGTACAACATTAGCGACCTGGTAAGATGTTTTCCAGCTGTCTATTCAGTGTAAAGTATGCATTGTTTGCAATGTGTGCAGCACCACTGAGCTCAAAACAAATTTCCCCATAGGGACAAAAAAATGTGTATTGTATTCTATTGTAGTAGATAACAGACTAGTTCTAATGAATGGATGGCAAATGAAGCAACATTAACAGTAGATTACTGTCCAAATAAAATTCTCAAGAGTAAAAGTAAAAGGAATGTGACTAGTTACCCCTCTTTACAAGTTACTCCCTACCCATCATTTTTCACTATTAACAGACATTTTTTAACTTATAATAACTGAATGTTTTATATACAGATACATTTGACATTTAGAGTGAAATTGCCCTGTGTCCTCCTTTAATCATCTAAAAAGTGACTGCGTGTCCCTGTGAGCCTGTACATACAGTATATGCGTGTTTGGGCAGGCATGTGATAACTCACACATGCTTGCGGTGGCAGTCAGTGATCTTGTCTCTGATGGCGTCCTGGTCGGGCAGGTACTTATTGTGGAGGAGATGCTGCCAGCTCTGGGTCTCGTCGAAGTCTCCTATCTCGGCTGATGGAGGGGGAGAAGGAGAGGGCAGTGAGAATTCAGTGTTTATTTGGAGTGAAGATGGAGAGTAGAACAAGGGTGGGACAGGGGAGTGGGTGACAGATAAGGTTAAGAGCAGGTTAAATAAAGAACAGAGTGTTAAGGAAAGACATAGACAGCAGGAATGCGAGCAAAAATATATATATATATATTGTTTAGCTGCTGCTCTCTATTCTAGTTAATCTCATTTATACGCCATCCCAGCCTTTTCTACTGTAGATCAGATCAAGTGTGCTAATGCGTGCGTCTCCATCTGTCCAGTACCAGCAACAATAAACCCTCGTAGTGTAACCACCCGCAGGTGCACAATACAGGCATGGCACCGGCGGTTACCGTGGCAACCAAGTCATATTCTTTAGCATGCTGTGCCGCAGCCCGCCGCTGTCTGCAGGACTGAATTGAATCCATAAATCCTACATCCTCCACATGCAGTGCTGAATAGCAACAGTCGCTGCGTCAATGGTTCTAAATATAAGGGAATACCGACACTTTATGTAACTGACAAGACAGTGGAATCAAGAAACAGTGGCAGGAGGGAGTCCTTCACCAGTGTGAGCCAGGATCATGGTCTCATGCTGGCAAGCATCTGCAGTGGAGTGTGCTGAATCACAACAAAAGATTGTGAGATCGCCTTCCTCTTTAGTGTTAAATATTAAGAAAGACAGCTTTGTTTAGAATTGAACTAGTGACACACACACCATAGTACTGTAAGTGCTGCTGAAATACCCTCAAAGAGAATATCTGTCATGTGTTTGTTTATTTGCTGATGTATGGCTCTTGGGAAACTGAAAACTGAAAGCTGTTAAAGTTAGGGGTTTTTGTTATTTAGACACTTTTATCCTTCTCATACATGTTCATTTAGACACGCTAGACATGCATTTAGACATGCTTGTTGTAATGCTAACAGTTACAGAATAATATTTGTGTCGGATGATTTTAAAACTTCTTTTGGCTTTGAAGCCTTAATGAAGGACCGTCGCTAGTGTGAGGGACGCTCTAACCCTCTTCTCACAGTGGATTGCCTAACAAATTTTATTCTTCACATCTCTACTTCAAAATAATTAGAGAGCAAATTCTGCTGCTTATCAATTCAGCTGGCATGGAGGAAAATATATTGAGGCGGTGCTGGTCTGATTGTGGTTGGCTTTCTATGACAAAAGAAACACCTCAACAAATTAGAATTGGCTCCTTCACAATGTTATGAGTTTTAATAAGCTGGTATATGTGTGTGTGTGTGTGTGTGTGTGTGTGTGTGTGTGTGTGTGTGTGTTGCACTTACACTGGATGATGTGGGAGACCATAAGAGCGGCGCTGGTGTCGTTGCAGATAAGACGACCGCAGGCCAGGTCGCGTTTAATCTGCAGGGCAAACAGATACCTAGAGAAAGGAAAGCAAACAGGGAGAATAAAACACACACAGCAGGCAGAAATAGAAGAGTGTGTGGGAGTGAGAAAAAGGGAAAGCAACATTATGAGGTCAATGTATGCCTTATAAACGTAACTGTTAGAAACCATCAAACAGTTATACACAATCATAAACACACTGCTGATACGTTGCATCTACTAACCTAAAACCAATCCCTAATTGATAAAATTCCCTTTTCTATTAATTATACATTCAGCTACTTTTAACAGGATCTGCACAATTTATCTATTATTTGTACTCACAAATGTATTATTTTAAGGAAATGTTACATATTCCAGGGTAACAATTAAGCCACTGTGATAACAAACACAATCAGTCAGTAAAGTGGACAAAATTCAGCAGAACTAATTCAAATTTTCCCCCACATGAGAGCTTTTAAACGCAGAGCTTGGCTGATTCGCCAGCTCTCAGGAGAAACAGTGGACTGGCTGCCAGAGGAAAGCACATTCAGAGGGCATCCATGTGTGTACGAGTGAGAGAGATCAATGGTCCACAGCAGCTTTTTATGTGATATCTAATCCAACCTTTTTTTAACTGCGTGATTACCTCTCTAATAAAGTTAATGAGGCTTTGGTGAGTATTTATATCTTTTTATTTTAGCCTGAAGTCATTTAACTATTTAGGAACGTTGGACCAATTTAGAGTGAAATACAACATGCCAACTCTTAAAAGATACTCTCTTATAGAGAGTTTAGAGTGTATTGTGTGCAATGTAATGTGCAAAAAACTTCAGAACAACAAAATACAATGATTAGCCTCTAAAACCTCTATCTATTCAACTATGTTAGATCTCACCTCCAGGACTGATTTTTTATTAAAAGCTAATATCAGCCTGATATGTCTTCAAAGAAATCCATCTGTCCATCTACATATTTACTTTGTCTGTGCCCACGTTACCCATCAAAGGAAACACTGACCACAGTGAAATGCTGTGAGAGCTAAACAAAGGAAAAAAGGCTGCGTGCCCACTTCCTGTTTAATGCTGGAGGCGGCTGGCACTCTCCAAGACGATCTCCAAGACGATCTGAGATCAGTGGAATAAAGTGGCCAGCTGAGGGGCCGAACGTCATCAACGGAAAATATGTAAAGCGTTCCTAACTGGTGACGATATTCTCTTGTAATATTAAAGCTCTAATCTGCAACATTTCGGTCCTGGTAGATTAGGCGCAATCGTGGTTACTGGTGGGCGGTTTAACACTGCGGCAAACACTGGATACACAGCTTCTTTGTCAGAAATAGAAAAGAGGAGCGACTGGTGTATCTGTTTACAGTGCAGCCAAACGGAGTTATTGCAACTGTGGTTTGATTACATGACTCAAACCTAAATCATTGCATTTCCTGTGACTTCCTGGAAATAAAATCCACCTTGTGTTTTGCCAGTTGAATGCTTTCAGTTGGAAACTGGTAGTTTTGCTGTAGTTCTTCCCTTGCTGTAGGAATCTTGGACACCACCGCAAACAACGTAAACTATTATATGAGGAAGTAATGTACATGATGTAAATAAAGGCTTCTGCTGAAAAAATTCTGACTGCAAATTGCATAAACGGGGTTTGATTTCATGACAATCTTAAGGATTCATTCACACATGAGAGACAACATGCTCACTTCCTGCTGGGTCCTGCAAGTAAATCCAGCGGGGCAGTTAGAGGAACCCACTGCATCATGGGAAAAGGTGGAAGGTCAAATATTTTCTTCATGTGATGTGAAACGGCATTGTACTGTAGCTGAAACAAGCGTAGCCGAGCACACACAGTGCAGTCTGCTCTGTCAGACTAAACAAAACAAAAAGGCAGACAAGATGGGGGCTGATAATTTGCACTTTTTAAACAAGTAGTTGAAAAGGACTGGGGGGATAGGTGGGAACATGAACGTTTGTCCTATATCATCTAATCTTTAAATGCTAACAGGACAAAAAAGATGCTTCTCCAGAAACAACTGGAAGTCTTAGATTTCAGCAAAATCAAAATATGTCTTCCGGAGTAACAAAGTCTTTTTACAATAAAACAGCTTGTTTTTGGCTCAAAATCCAAAAGTGGTCAGAGCATTCATCTCCTGTCAGCTGGTTTGTAACTAGCTGACAAATATTTTCATGAGCCTGGTTCCCAGACGACAGACTAAAAGCTCTTGTTCAGGTCTAGAAAGGAAAACCGTATTTGGTATGTTATTGCATGCGGATATAAATGTGGATGTAAATGGTAAGCGGCTGACCGAGGACAACAAAAAGCACAAACCAAGATGCAAACACAATGCAACACGGCCTTTGCTTTATGTTCAGACACAGCTGTGAAGGACTGGAAACATTCTGGCCAGACAGAAAACCATCAGCAAAACAACATTTTTATCTATGAGGTTTGTACCAAAGATGGGAGTGGTTTCTGTGTTGAGCAGACCTACCGAGTCAGCTCCTCCAAGAGCTGCGTGTGGTCAGGGGGGAAGAACTTCACCACAAAGCGAAGGATGGTGTTTTTAGGCCCTGTAAGGAGGGAAAATATGGGATATGGTTAGACTGAGGAGGAGACAGGAAGACAGAGGCAGAGATAAAAATATAGAAAAATAATTTTACAACCAGTTACATGTATTCTCATAAAATGCTATCTTTTTCATCTGTGAGCTACTTACGTCTGATCTGTTTGAGTGTCGGCTTCAGCAGGTCCAGCCACACCTACAGAGGACAGAGCAGAGCTTTCCTATAATTATTGTACATCAAAGACTATTACTGGAAGATTTCCACCTAAAATTCTGCGGTCAGAATGGCTGTGGTCCTTCTTTAAAGCGTTGGTTTATAGGTCAACAGCAAGATAAAGATTAATTGTAGAATACTGGCATTACATGAGGATTGCCGCAACCACAACATGTCAAACTGTCATTTTAGCGATTGACTGTGTAACTTTGTTCATTTGTACTCCAAATGCCAATGACTTTTAACAATAAAATTAGTCGTTTTGGTTTTCTTTGGTTAAGATAAAAATCTCTATAATATCTACATATGTCAAATCATTCAAACAGCACACTTCAGGGTAAAGCTTTATCTTACAGGTCAGTCATTTAGTAAGAAGTTTCCAAGATAGAAGTATGTTGTTCGGTTAGGAATTTTACTTTAAATAAAAGTTTAATTTAAATGGAACATTATATAAATTCAACAGTCATTTGTTTTTAGAAATGCATTTGCTGGACTGCAATTTGCCTGTAGACAAATTTCACATATTTGCATACAGCTGACTTGCAGTGCACTAACTGAAAGCCTCTAGATTACACTAGCAGTTACTAATGAATTAATTGAACGTCTGCAGACAGAAAACTCATTTCCATTTCCATTTAATGAATGCCAAATAAAGTACTTCTCTAAGGAAACCTCTTGCAAATTATCAAGAAAATATTCAGAAACCATGAACCTGTGAAAAAAAACTTTCAGCCCAGCTTTCTTTAGCTTTCAGCAACACTAAGACTTGGTCAAATGATGACACTGCTATTTAATAAATAATAAATCGCACTCGGAAACAAAATATGAGTTCCTTATAAAGCATAATGGCAGAGTTATAATGTCAACATTGTAAGTCATGCTCAAATGCTGCCTCTAAATGGCTTGTGACAAAGTATGTTACAAGCCATTGTAACATATTTTAATCTGGATGACTTCTTACAGCAATAAAATTCACACTAGCTACCATAAACAAGATAAGAAACATTCAGTTATGTGCTTGATGTGTGGCTGCGTGTATTTGCATGCAGGTCTGTATCCTCCTCTTTGTGTGTGTGTGTGTGTGTGTGTGCTGACAAAGCTGTCATTATTTCTCCAGCATTACATCATTTGTTCAATTGATCCACTTCAAAACAACTGTTCTTCTGCCCGAGGCACCAAACACTGCGTGTCTGTGTTTCAGTACCCTTGGGTATTTGTGTGTGCATTTTGACAGATTCTTCTTTCTCTAGGAGCTACAAATTGACTGTTGTTCTTCAGCAAGGCATTCCTTTATTACTAGCTTTTTTCACGCTCTAGTGCAGATTCAACCAGCAGACGTTAGCATCCAGAGCGGCACCCGCAAACTGCCAACACGCCCCTGGATTATGTAAACCAACGGTGCAAATTATTACAACCAGCTGCTCTTTTATGACAGTGGAACAACGGAGACCAGGTGGATGCTTAAATCCACATGGATGTAGATGAAGGAAAGATGGGCGAAACAGGGAGTTGCAGGAGCCGCCACACGTGCTGACCCGTGTGATTAAAACTTGGTGTGGTTAACTTGTGGGAAAGAGAGCAACCTTGCTTAGAGCACTTAGCGAGCTGAGGATCTGGAGGAACTTTCCCTGAATATCGCATAAAGACATTTTATATGCTAAATCTATATTTGAAAGAAAAATAATAAATAAAATATATTTTAATTGTATTTTTATGCAAATGTTTTGTTTCCTGAATTCATGACAGATAATCATAGTTAATTTAATTTAACTTTTGTTGTGCAGTCTTTATCCCGTTTCCTTTAGAACATCAAGCTGCAGAAATAAAAAATAAGCATAACAGAATATAAGGGAGTAAATATGTCTGTATGCCAGTTTGCGTGTGTCTCACCGTCATCTTGCGCTGGTCCTGGTACTCCAGTCCAAAGTAGTCTCCCTCTACCAGGTTGAGGTGGACACAAATCAGGTCAAACAGCACTTTGCCAGGGGAACGTTGCTGGTAGAGAAGAAGAGAGGTGTGGGGGAGGGAAACAACTCAGATTAGAACAAAGGAAACTGGAGGACAGGTGGGGTGAGAGGAGGAAAGTAAAGTGATGTAGAGGCTGCAACGTCACACAGCAGCTAATCAGGGGAGTGCTGATAGTTGAAAGGAATGTGGATCCTTCCTCAAAGGTTATTTCAAAGCGATGCACCATCTATCTTTTCCAAAAAAAAGAAAGAACACAGTACAAGTGAAAGAAAAAATGGGTGCCATTTTCTCTAACGAGCCTCTTCTCACTTAATGAGCCAATGACCTTTGACGTTGGTTGGGTCTAATGAATAGCTGGAGGCCAACGCTCAGCTGGGAGTATTCACAAACAACCACAATGTCCTAGGGAAAGTGAATGTGTGTGTGTTCTCTGTCCAATGATGCAGTCTGGCAAACGCAGAGTCAGCATGGTTCGCACGTATGCCATTGTTTTGTCTGGATTCGGCAGCAGGCACGTCACAAGGTCTTCTCCAGAATTTGGGATTTCCAAAATAGACACAGAGGTGAAATCAAACCCAAAATTAGCCCGGAATAATTTTAGTTCAAGCTAAATGGTGCCACCCTGTCAGCCTGGGGAGTTACAGCGGACGATTATACATGTAGTGCTGAGGCTCTAGTCAACTTATGTAGTTACATGTGCATTCCTTCCTTTGACAGGCACACACAAGCAAAAACACAGATTAGGACTTCATCAACAGATCTGAGAGCTACACTAGAAACAAACACATAACTTCATGCTTCACTTGCAGACAAAACTTTCTGTACACCTTAAGGCCAGTTAGAGTACGTGTTGATGTGTATAAAATGCTTGTGTATCTTCATGTGCTTTGTTCCTACATGTTGTGATGAGGTTTGGCTTTATTATGTCCTGGATGCAGACATTAAATTAAAATAAAATTATGTAATACCAAATTATATCAAACAAACTACACATTGTATGTAACACACACAAAATTAATTAACAATTAACGATTATTTCATTATCGACTAATCTGCTGGTTATTTTCACCATTAATGGATCATTCCTTTAGTCAATAAAATGTCAAGACATTGGGAAAAATGCTCAACACAGTTTTCCAGAGCCCAAAGTGACGTCTTCAAATTGCTACTTTTGTCCAACCAACAGTCCAAAACCCAAAGACTCTTCATTTACAAAACCAGCAGCAACTCACATTTAAGAAGATGAAACCAGCAAATTTGTCACATTTTTGCTTAACAAAATAAAAGATTAAGTTGTGATTAAGTTTTATTTCGACCAACTAACAATTAATCGGCTAATCGTTGCAGCGCTAGACAATTTAGATGACGCCTGGTATTAAACTTTGTCTCCAGTATGCGCACAAACCTTTAAATCGTCTGGTGCCTGGCCATTTATGCATTCTTACTATGGGTGTGGAGATACACTTAGCTTACGACACAATAGGGCTATTTATAAGAAATCTTCAATGACAAAGTATTTCACTAAGAAAATCGTCTTTTACTCAGTTTAAAGTCAGAAAATGCAAAACAAAGCAGTTGCATGTTGAAATCGTTTGTGTCTTTATCTGTCGCCGTTTATTGTAGCCATGATGCAGCCAAAGAAACAATTTAAAAGTGGCAGGGACATCTTCTATGCTATGTATCTCATGGCACAAAATGTACTCACACCCCTAATTTCTTCACGATTTTCTGCTTAATACTGAATCCAATAAGGAATGTTTAACCATTTTAGTCAGTTCTTGATTGTATCATAGTCATACATCCAACACGTTCTTTGCCATTCATATGAAGACTATTTTCAGACTGGCATTAGTAATAGAAGTTACCAGACAAAAGTTAAGTAACTGGTTTGGCCTTCCATTGCAGCAAGACATCTGGTTTGAGCAATGTGACTATTTAACTATGGACTTAAACAATAATGATTACTGGAAGCAAATTTACCTGTGCAACTGGGGCATTTTAAACACTGTGTGACTGTTTCCAGCCACAAATGAATCCTGCTAAGACAGAATTAGCAGAAAGCAGTTACTGTTGGTGCGGTTTTCAAACAGGATGGAGAATAAAACTGCACAATTAGCAGCACCGACTGGACACTGGTTAAATGTGAGAGGTAGCGAAGAAAAGAGGGAGGGAGTAAAGAGGGCAGAGAGCGGCGAGAAGAAAAACGAGGAGGAGAGGAATCAGAGCAGCGAAGGCCACAGTGTGAGCCAAGCCTGTCACCATCTGGCTACTGTGTGTGCGTGTCCATCTGCTTCTGTATGGGCAGTGTGTCTGGACAGGCATACTGTGCTCACACACGCATACACACTCGCTCACGTTACCCAGATCAACGGTGGCTGATCACAACATGTCAGTTATTATTCTGGATGTGGACACATCCTGCTGTCAGATAGTGAGGACAGAGACATACTGAATGACCATCCTGTGTGTGTGTGTGTGTGTGTGAGCGTATTATGACAAGAGAGCGCTTGACTAACAGATGCGATGGTCATGTGCAAAGCTTGAGGATCTCGAGTCTGGATGGGATCCAGTTCTGGACAGTGGTAATCTTGGTTTAAAGGAGGTTAAGAGGGGAGAGGAGGAAGCGGGAGAACATGTTGGAAGAGAATCCAAAAGCACCATGGCTTAAAAGACAGGAAGGGAGACAAAGAAGAGGAGAAGAAAAACAAAATGGAAAATAAAGACATCTCGATTTTACTCCACCCTTCTTTTTATTTTCCCACAAATATATTAGTTTCATTCACTCTACTGATTCACCTCAAAACAAACTCTTCTCCTTAATGCAGTATGACCGGCTTGTTTGTGTTTGCATTTATGTGTGGAAATAAACCTCTTTGTCCCTTATTTGCATTGTTTGGGCAGCTACGCCACGCATTAAATGTGCTTCATTAAAAACCTGCATGGAAACGGCTGTGCTAAGACGTCCAGCTTCAACAATACAGGGTCCAGTTTTCTGCGAAACAATGTTGGGCTTGGAGGAGACACGGGAGCTTTTATCATGTGATCCAAAAAACACACACATGCACATGCTGAGACAGAAAGCACAGGAAGGTGGAGTATTAGACATTTAGACTTTATAGGCTTGGGCAATTTTGGATTGAAATAGACAAAATAAATGTTGGAGTTTTGTTTTTTTACTTGCAAGCTGCATGAGTGATGTGCCAAAGTGATTTGACAAGATGACAGACATCCATTTTTTTAAGAATTAACCCCCCGTGTGGAAAACCTAGAAAGCCACACTTAATTTCATTTCTAGTCAGTGTTGGCCATGTTGCTGCTTTTTCTCCTACTTTTTTTTGTATACAGAGCAATGATCAGGATGCCATAGAGAAGCATGAGCAAGAAGCTGAAGGCATTTGGACACGGGGTGCAGCAGGTCATGAGATGAACTTAATTAGACTGAGGCTGATTTCCAAGTATGTTTGGGGCAAAAGCAATTTCCTTTAATATCAGCAAACCCTTCTCCAGTATCTACAGTAAGCCTGTGTGCATGCATTGGGGAGATATCCCATATCACATTCAAGTAATGTAAGACACTGGAATGCGGAGGGGGAATGTCACTACCATTCCCTTAAGGTGGTGAAATCCTCAAATATTAATACCAGTTACAATAACATAGGTCACGTGTTACATTACAGGCTGCTCTATCTTCTTTGTGCAAAGATTGAAACACCTTCGCTCAGATTCTGAAAGTGCTGCCTGTCATGAACCTAACAGCACTGAGTCTGAAGCAAACCTGATCCTTAAACCCCAACATTATTTCATAAGTCTGGTGGTAAGTCAATGTTTCTGTCATAACAGCATGCCGGCAGCGAAACTAAATTTAACCAGAGCTGTGTGAAACTCGTGTGAAAGAAGCTTTAATGAGAAGGTGAGAGGAGAAGTGCTGCAAAGTGAGGACAGCAGGCTCCCAAACAGACTTAAACACCAATAGGCGTGCTCAGATTCAGCTCTTGTTGGGCACTGAAGCAAGTCTCTGAAAACAACATGCGGACCAGAAGTTGGCTACATACTTGAAAGCTTAAAAGAGAGGGCAGAAAATTAAATTGTTAACGTCTGAATGTCAGAGAAGTGTTTGTTGTGTGCTACTTTCACTAGACAGTTTCAGTGAAGAGACAGGAAATGGGAGACATGGGTGATGGGAAACATAACCACTCAGGACTCTCTCATCCTGTTATGGTCTGACGGACCAAGTGCTTATTTATTACCACTGCGGACAGTCACAGAGGACTCAAAACACTGTGTCAACGTTGGTGGATCAGGACTGCCTTTCCCTCTTGAGCCATGATGCCCCCTGTACCAGGGGCAGCATGCGATTTTCCCGCAAAATGCAGATTGAGAAATTCATGTCTAGTAACTGGTGTTGCATTGTATCCATTCTACACACATCTGAAGCTAAATTTATTTCAATGTTTTGGAACTTTACGTTATTCAGATTGTGGTTATATGGACAGAAAAAGTGTTTTAAAGATAACTCCCAATAAAAGTCAACATTTAAACAGTAAATATTGCCAAAATATGGACATTCACCTGGTCTGTCTTTTAAAAAAAAAAGTATGATAACTGTTTTATTTTAATTCATTTTCATCAAATTTACAGTTACAGTTGCATTCCAGGTGTATTAAAAGATATTCAGTTGCATTATAATCAATATATAATATATGAATATAGCTTTTTACCAGGTGAGGATGAAAATATCATAGTTTTCCTTATTGCATGTCCATTTAGTCTGTAATGGTGAAATAAATATGTTAATTAACTATGGATTTATATTTCTTAGCTTCTGACCTTTCAAAGAAAACCAGAATTTTGCATCTAGTCCAAATGGTTGAGGAGTTATTCCTGATTCGTTTAGGTATGTTATTTTAGGCATTTTTCCTGGAAAAGGGAGGCAGTTTCAAAGGTATAGTTTCCTGCTGTCTGAGATAATACCTGTACGTTTCCCATCCGTTTTCTCAGTTTCTAATCCCCCCCTCGACGGCAAAGTAAGTCCACTTTGCCATTGTCATGTCTTCAAAAGGTCAAGGATTCTCTGGTTATGGAAGGGATGTCATTTATCTATTCCATGGTAAAAAAAAAAAACAGAACTCCCACCTCTCGTGTTCTCCTTTTTTTATAAAACATATCATCTACCAGACATTTTTTAGTATTAAAATGTCACACTAAAATGGCAATTACTAATGTGGACCGTCTCAAGGTTAACATGTACATACAGCTGCTCTCATGTGCTCTACTGACTTTGAGAGGCTTCAGCTTCCCCTTAGGTTAATAGGGTGAATAGATTATTCCTGAAGCTAAAGCCGCGGCACTGCCAAAGACTTCCTTTGCCAAGTCGTCCTTGTGTGATCCACACTTTACAATCTTAATAATCAAATGTATTAATGGAATTCCTGACAATATGTGATGGAGTTTGTTAAAGGTTTGTATGTTCAGGCTGAGAACTTTTCAAAAACACATGATAATGCACCAAAAAAATACCCAACCAAGCAACTCCAGTGTAATACATACAGTCAACAGTCGACCAAATGCTGTTTGCTAAAATAAAGTGGCACTTAAAGAGGAACTGTCCCGCCTGTTCTCGTGATCTGCTCTCATCTTGGCAACAGTTTCCACAGAGGAAATGATCACCCGCCCGAGGCCAAACAAGATTTTGAAGAAGTTTTGTTCTTACATTGGGAAAGTGAGGATGCTTCCATTGGCAAAATCCCTCCTATAAGTTCATGAGAGTTTTAATGTCTAAAAATAACTGGTGTACATGTGAGTTGACGTTGTACGTCTGAACAGAGCAGACCAGGCTCTGTGGCGCCCAGATGGAGGTCCTTTCAGTTCAAATCACAATCACTTCATTCAGCAACCACCATCAATGAGCCTTTCTTAGTCAGCCAAAAGCGCACACCAGTGCTCACTCACTTCCACACGGAGACACATATCTATCATATCTTGGAGGCTGATTCCCTCCTCGTCTAGCAGATGTGGAATGATGCTTTGCAAACAGACATATTGAGGACTATCTTTGTTGCATACAGTGAAACACTCATTGCGTGAGCCCTGGCATGCAGACAAAAATAAACTGTTTAAGTCAGAGTTTCATGCTGCAACTCTGGACTGTAAAAGCAACCTGCAAATGCCAAGGTCGCGTCCTTAAAAAGGCAGCGTCCAGTTTCACACAGCTGTCTTTGCAGGCCTTACACCAGCGTGACTTTTGTGTTTTAAGATAATTAGAAGGCTAGCAGGTCTAGCAGTGAGCCTTAACAACCAACTGTCCATTAGAGAACCATTATCCATGCCAAAAGGAAAAAACTTCCAAGTCGAGCCTTAAGAAGTCATCAAAATAGCTCCAGACATGGGAACCCGGAACAAATACCAGCACTTATGTTTGCAATGAATCTTTTCAGCGTGCCCTTGCAACTATTTAGCTTTTATAACTGTGCTCTTGGATGATTGTTGTGACACAGCTAAAAGGAAAAGGAGGAAAAAACAGCAGATGTTTATTAATGGGACAGCAGCAAAATAACATCACAAATAATAACGTAATATTTTTCAGCAGAGTCACAAAAAAAAAGGTTCCTAATGAAACACTGAGGTTGTCTGCCACTGCTTCCTCTTTCTGTTTACCTTTTATAAACTGCCTCACGCCCTTTTTTTTTTGCAGCAAGACCCAAAATTATAGTGGTGACCCAGAAATAAAATGTATGTTAGGAGTTTTGTGTCACAACTGGGTATAAATATATACATTAGGGTCAGTTTGCAGGGTGATTGTGGTAGATCCCACGCAATGAGTGTTTCTGGTTTGTGTTACTGACAATAAACAAGGCTGCTGTTGACTCAGCAAAAAGAACCAAAGCCCAAATTGATGGTAAATGTACCAAACTGCTCCAAAGATAGGTACTGAAAATGTGTTGGCTTGAACTTCATAACACAATGCACTTTACTTAGAAATAAAGGGAGAGGTAGGGTTGTTTCTATCTCTCTTGCTTTCCTTTTCCTTTGGATCTCTTGTGGTCTCACCCACTCCCCCTTGTCTGGCGTCCAGACTCCAGTTAACCCGTGGCTCTTTGCCTATCGGGGACACTTGCCAGTGAGCTGTCAGCGTGCCTGTCTACTCGTCAAATTCTGCCAAAGTGGCCCTCGCCGTTACCCAGCAAAACCATCAGCCAGCAAAAACGCACAGACGATTCAGCAAATGCACTTCCTCTCCTACTTCCTTTCAGTCCAAGACCTCTCCCATGCTACAGCGTTAGTGCCTGGCTACACTGGGATGCGGTATATCAAAGTAATAGCTCTCTCTTTTTTATTATCCAGTCCCCTTTTGCCCCTTGAGGCCTATAGCTAAAAAAAACACATATTTCACTTCACTGTCTCTCCTCAGTCTTTCCCTCTCCTTTTGTTAACATTTCTCTGTGGTCAAGCCTCCCCTTATGTTTGAGATGAACAGCTAATGAAAATGCATCAATTATAATAAGTAGTCTCTTCTTGTCCCCAATCTGTACAATCTGTACGTCACTCTCCAATTCTCTCAAAACGCATGCCAGTTTTCCATTTTCCAGATAAAAGTCTACACAGACATATTTTACCTGTTAATTATTATGTTTATCTACCAGTATTTTTCTTCACTCTCCCTTTCTTCAGTTCCTGTCTTGCCCTGCAACCCATGGCCAAGTAAAATATTCTCACCATCTGCCGCGGTGTGCTGAGGGTTTACAGAGAGCCCCACAGCATCACTGATGTAAATGACCTATGAAATCCCAAAAAGGTGGGGGAGGGGTTTCATGAACGCACGTTGCATTTGTAGCAGTCATACCGTGGGTTATGATAAATAGACATTTGGTTTGGAAAAGGAGAAAAAAAGTATCAAGACTTATATCAAGCTTTCTGGAAATTAAAATCAAGATATCTTACTGCCCCTAGAAGAAGTGTTATTCTCAAAACGTGTTAAGACATCCATGGAACAATAGACTACAAACTAAACTTGAGGCTAAATTAACACGAAGTAAGGGGGATGTTTGCAACTTCTCTGTAGTCATGCACTCTGACTAATGTCAACAGGGATAGAAACCAGATGGGTGAGACTGATGATAAGAACTTTCCACGGGGGAAAAGAAGGGGAAAAAAACACCTCAAAGCTGTTCAGTTTCTTCGTCCAGCCCCCTGCTACGAATTCCAGGAGATCGTTTCCGCAAAGCTCTTTTTCAGGTAGATGAGAGAAGAATGTGTTACTTACTTTGAGATATTACTTTAAAATTGCACCATTACTGGATGTTTCTGACTCTGAACAATTGACCTTTCTAGAAGAGAACAATAATTGTGTTAACATCAAGGCTACATGACAAAGAGACAATAAGAGAGAAGTAGAGGTATAAGACTAAAAGTGAAACAGATACACCCGGCTGAGCTTAACTCCTGTCTGGCTTTAAAAATAAGCACTAGGCAGTGATTTGAGTTGTAGATCTGTATGTTTTTTTTTAAATGTTCAAGGTCAATCATATCTCAAGGTTTCAGTGTTGTGTCCTGCTGCTAAACTGCAGGTCAATGGGTCAAAAATCAGCAGAGAAGCAAAGCTTGAGTTACAGCAACGTGCATTACGACACAACCACAGAAAATCATTCTCATGGGAGGAAAATCCACAGTTGTCTTTTCAAAAAGACTCTTAGTGTTCTTCTATCTACTTCATGCTTCAGTATGCATGCAAATATTTTGTCCTACTCTCACACCATTTACTGTGAAAAATAGAAATTAAATAGATTCAAGAAGGGTGTTCCCCGAGGCTCAAAATAATGAGTCTCTGCAATGTTTAATAGCCTAAACACACAGGCTGTTTTCTCAAAAGGTCCAAGAACAGTAGTCTATAAAATCTGGTTTTGTAGTGATATGTTAAAGTCAATGTCAGAGTGTTTGTTTATCTTTAGAATTGATGGTACTGCTTTATTTGATGCTGCCTAAAGCAGCCGCATCGATTGTCAAATTAGAAGACAGAGCAGAAAGATCACCAGCTGTAGTTCTTCGTCCCTGCCGTGCACTGTATGTCGGTTAACCCAGCAACTGCTAGACAACTACAGCTTGTTGGTATTGGCTGATGTACCATCTTGAATGAGGAAAACTCAGTACTATGCCTCAAAACACCACTAAGGGGGATATTTGTTAAGCCTGTTGCAAATTACAATGAGTCGCAGCAGTTGTGCAAAGTAGCGGGGTATTTTGTGAAGGAACAGGTTTTTATGGCCACTTTATTATTTCCTTGTTTAGTACCTATACTACATTCCACATCAGGCTGATGTGAGGCTACAGAACGCCGCTAGCCTGAACTGTACAACTTCACCTCAAAGAAAAAAAGATAATTTAAATACCACTGAACAGCAGGACAGCTGGGCGAGGCTTCCTCCCTCTTCGACTGTCCGCCAATCCAATTCTCGGTTTCAGATTATGTTAAACGGCTTAACCTCCTGGCAAGACGTCAGAGCCAGGTCCTCCTCAGTGCTGCCAGAAGGGAGAGGACTCAGGGTCCATTTACACACACACACACACACACACACACATATGCCTACCTGGACTGTTGAATAAACAGCATGTTGACAAAATATTTGAAGCTGTGACAGCAAGATGCTGTGGGAAATCAAACTGGCAACACCCTGATGGGGGGATGCCTACAGGCTGCTATGAAGACAATTGTGTGTGTGTGTGTGTGTGTGTGTGTGTGTGTGTGTGTGTGTGTGTGTGTGTGTGTGGATGTTAAGGCTCACAGCACATTTGAGGGAGACAATTAAATCAAGCAGCTGAGGAGAATACATGCCCAACGCTGTACCATTAAAAAGCAATTGGTGTCTCATGCAGGGTGGGGGTGGTGGTGGTGGTGGATACGTGTGCGTTACGCCTCGTGCAATAATGAGGTCTGTAAATCTCACAACAGGGCTGCTTTGTTTCCTAAAAGCCTCTGGAGCTCCATCAAGAAACGTAATGATAAAAATTGAAACAATCGACCAAATGGTACGAGCTTTTCTCTAGCTTGAAAGGGTAGTTGCTGGGGGAACACTATCCTATCCATGCTTTAGATTATAATGCAGGTTGCGTATATGCTAAAGGTCTATTATTATTAGTCATGGAAGCCAACCCTGTGGTGCTTGTCCTATATATGTGACATTCTGAGATTATCTATACATTGGTAACACTGGACACTCTAAAGCAGAGGTTTTCAAGCTGCGATGGGAGAGAGTCATACGTAAGGTGATGGGATAGGTCATACCGATTCAATAAAACAATAATGATAATTATTGTGATATAACTTACCATAATAAATGTTAGATAAATGTTTAATTCATTTAAATCACAAATTAATTAGCACCTAACTTTTTCTATTATGATATTTATTGATATTTATTTGATTTATTGAAAAGATTTTACTCATGTATATTTGTTGGAAAAAACCTTTATCATAATTGTTTTGAATGTATTGCCTCAGATTTGTGAAGTGATCCACTGTTTGGCATCAAGTGTTTGTCATGTTCTGACCATAAAGAAAGGTTAAAAACCACAATTGGTTTCTCCAGCTTTCACTCAGGAGCACAAATTAGCATTCAAACTTGAAAGAAATAATGACTTGACGTTTACTGTGATTATTATCGTTATAAACTGATATGAAATTCTTATCGTGATAACATTTTGGGCTATATTGCCCAATAAAACAACAAGTTATTGTAGTTTGCCCGGCTGATTTGGCCCTTCGCCAACACTGTCAGCAGTCTGAGTGGCAGCAGAGGCTGTGACATGTGGCTCATGGAGGCAGTAAAGGTATTTAAAAGCCTTAGCAGCAGTTTGGCTCCATTATGTTAATAATCGCATTCCTTCTCAGAGTCATGACTCAGTCAAATCTGATATCTTAGACCTCTTTTGCGAATACATTTCGTCTTCTTTTATAGATTATTCTTAGATTATAGTAAAAAGGCACTACGCGTAACAGCAGAACTTGCCTGAGAATCAAGTTTTCTCCAGTATCCAGTAAGTAATCCAGTGGTAGTTGTCTGTGCATCCATGGATACAATGCAAATAAGAACTAGCTTATTCAGCGTACTTTTAATGGAGCCAATTTTTCATTTTGTAAACAAATATAAGCTACAAACGGGGCTCAAGTTACAGCTCACAGCATATCAGAATCCCTAAACATTATACTTTCTGTTAATGTCCTCAAATAATCATGGGATTTGTCGTTTCAAACCGTAGAACACAATTATCGCAAGTCAAAGATGCCTAAGCTTGGCATGTGTTTTTGTTTGTGCACGTGTTGCTGAAATGGATAATTTACGGGCCAAAAAAAGGGTGTGGAAACACAACTGAATTTTTAAAATAGGCCTGCGGCGAACACATATGTGTGTGTGGTTATGAGGATACACAGATGATTTACAAGTAAGGAATAGTACTTTAATTGCGCCACAGCCACAAAATATCTGCAATGCTATTAAAATGGGATATCTCACTGGCATTAAAACATGTCAATCAACGCATATATTATAAACCAATTTTCATAAAATCTCTGCAGCCGCTCAACTTCAAGTGCACCCAAATGGCACTGACAAGTCAAAAAGGTCACTCAATCCATCTGAGAGTATGAAAATAAACACACTCACACACTCAAATAAATAAATCATAGCCAAAGCCAGCAGAGTGATGACAGTGGTTCATCAGGGGTGCAATACTGGGGATTCCCAGTTATGGCTGTAAAGGAACAGTCCACACAAAAGTTTGCTGTGAATTATGATGGGTTTGTCTTTGAAAACCGCAAGAATTATGGCACACCAGCATGAAGAAATGGCTTGACAGAGATAGGGGCACTGGGTCTGAGAGAATAAAGGAAGGAGTGTGATAATAAAACAGAGAGAAAAACTGAAATGTGGAAAGAGGTGAAAACCAAAACAACCTTTTTCCCCCAAACATCACATTTCAAGCCGCATTCCTCCGCTAGTTTCTCAGAGAAACACACGGCTGGAGACTCAGGGACACAGCAGGGGAGACGCCATTCAATTCTACTTGAGCATTCTGGAAAACATCCAAAACAGAGACGAGGAGGGAGCGAGGAAAAAGATTAAGAAACACTTCACCTATTGAAAGAGAACCCAGTGCAGCATGCCCCCCCCTCCACACACACACACACACTACTCAACACATCCAAAAACCATGGAGTGAAGTTACAGGGTCTGGTCCAGATTTGTGACAGAGATTGAGAGAGGCAGCTCTATGGCCTTAGAAAGGTTTAATGAGGAGCCATGGTTAGCACTTATCAAGGGGGAGAAATCTCATTTAGGATTTTGAAGCTGACACTTTAAGTTTTAAACCTTAAACTACTTAAGGTTTAAGTAGTTTGATAAACTCTTAGCATGCCCACTTACACATTTCTTTTCTAATGTAAACTGGTTCCCATTCTTAGGACAACAAGCTCTCATGTTGATGAACCGCTTAAGTCCAGTACACAATTCTCTCTCCACTCTCCAGTTTAGTTTTATTCCAAACTACACTTGACATAAATAAATACAAAAACAGCTTGAGTTATTCCTTTTTAATTCTCTAAGAGGTAGTGTGTTTCTAGAGATAATTTGAGCACTCATTCCTCTAACACAAGCTACAAAACCGGTATGGCTAGGTGGCTTTATCACCTATGCCAAGGGAAAACCTTGCAAGCTATTCTTCCCCATTATCCGGTGCAGATTTATGGCAGCAGAGACAGCAAAACTTAATAGCTTGATGCTTAAAGACCTCTCCAATTCAGTCCAGAGAAAGAACAGTAAATGGCTAATATTTAGTGCATTTTGTGCAACCTCGCTGTCTAGCTTACGTGGGAGAGAGGGGAGGGAAAAAAAGTCAAGTCTCGAAATGCAATAAAAATGATCTGATTAGGAAAAACAGAAGTGCTGCCTGAAGCTAAGTCCCGTGTCCAACATGTATCACAAAGTACACAAAGTGTATTTTTTAAACAGACACCCTCAGCCAGATTCATTTTTTTAAATACAACAGGAGCTCCAAATTGGTTTTGGCTACCTTCCAAGGTGTCTGCTAGTGATGATAAAGCTACTAGCATTTGGCTAGCGGCTGACATTAATTTCCCATTGTGTTTAAAACAACAACACTGAGGTAGTATGGTGCCAAACTGGAATAGTGGTTGTGGTGACAAGGTGGCTGAAGTATTATTATAGCACATTAAGCATCAAAATACCACAATGTCTATCACATACTGAAAATAATTAATATCCCACTTATAAGAAGAAATGACAAACTTAATGCTAAAAATAATAACAGTGAAATATTCACCACAAGCCTGTGTCGAAAGCTGCTGTAAACCTACACTTGTAATCCAAAAAACGAATAAATTGGTGTAGTGTACCACAGTGAAAACACACTTAAAGTGATTACCCTGAATGGGGCCCAGCTCTTCCACTGTTGGCTTGGCTAGCCTCCTCACTGGGGACCCCATTCAATGCAAAAAAAAAAAAATAATAAGATCCCATCTGTAGCCAAGCTGAGCGGACAGTGTTTGCTCATTCATTGGTTACCGGCGTACTGCAAGAGGGTTCTGTGGGAGACGGATGTGTGTCTGCATGCATCTCTCCTCTCTCCCCCAGTGCTGCGATCTCCCTCTTTCTCTATCACAGCGAGTGTAACAGCACGTCTCTTTTTCGTCCCTCAGCTGGGCCCCTCTTCATTTCTTTCCTACCCCCATCCGGCTGCCTTTCCAAAACAACCTCTCAGTAATTGTCTCTCCATCAGCAATAGTCTTCCACTCACAAAGTAATAACCTCTCTGTCTCGCTCGTTGCCTCCTTTCTAGCTCGGAGGCAGCTCCGTCTATGGCCCTGTCTTTGAACTCAGCACGTCTAAATGTTTCCACGTGGCTCCACGTGCACACACCCACCATAATAGCAAAGTAACATAAAGGATGCTTCTATTGAATCAGTGCAACAGTACTGCTGCACCTACTCGTTCAAGTCTTACTCATGTGTGTTACATATCTAATTAATCCCGCAGAATGCAAAAGAGTTGTGAGGACGGACTAAAAGTCCAATATTATCACATTTTTTAACCTGTTTTTTAAAAATATTTATCTAACAGTATGATACTTAATTCATCCCAAGAGGAAATTATCTTAATTTACTCCACAGGCAGGTCAAATCTTGGGGTCAGCTACAGAAGCTGAGAGGAAAGTCAGTCCACAGTCAGACATCCTTCTCTGAGGTTTCTGCCCACAGGAATGAGACAGTGAATGCCAACCATTACATAATACAGAACAGTTCTTCTGTATGAGACTCTAAGCAAGCGGGTCCACATGTTTCTCAAACTCTGAATTGGGACACCACATAGGGGCAGATAATTTGGGGGGTTTTAGAATACAAAATAGTAAAGTTGTTTACAAAACAAATGTAATTGTTGAGGTCAAGCCCTGTTTCCCTTAGTTGGTGAGGTTGTTAGGCAATCAAAGGCAAAATGTATCTTTAATATCCTCTTACTCCCAGATTTGTAAATCTTATATGCATATATGTGTCCTCTTGCATACAAACTAAATATCTAAGCAAACATTTTGTGCTGTGAGGTTCAGTGTAACAGGAGTGCCATCCAACTGCCCCATTGGCTCCAACATTAAATGAGACGAGACAGAAAAAGGGACTTTTTTACAGCAACGTGTTCAGCACTCTCTCTCTCACAATGTAATCATCCAGGTGATGTATGCTTTTTAAATAATAATCAAGAGTTTGAGTTGTGCCTCTCAGCATAACCTCTATTAACTAAACAGCAAGACCCATGAGTCACTCACAGCAGTTAACATCACCATGGCAACCAATAAACTGACATAAATACACTTAATGGCCACTTTATTTGGTACACCTGTTCAATTGCTTGTTAACACAAATAGTTAAATAGCCAATCACATGGCAGCAACTCAATGCATTTAGGCATGTAGCTGTGCTCAAGAACACTGGCTGAAACTCAATCTGAGCATTAGAATGGGGAAGAAAGGGGATTAAAGTGACTTTGAATGTGGCATGGTTGTTGTTGCCAGATGGGCTGGTCTGAGTATCTCAGAAACTGTTGATCTACTGGGATTTTCACATATAACTATCTCTAGGGTTTACAGAGAATGGTCCGAAAAAGAGCAGCAGTTGTGTGGATGAATAGGCTTTGTTGATGTCAGAGGTTACTGACCATGTCCACCCCTTTTAGTGTACCCATCTTTTGATGGTTTCTTCCAGCAAGATAATGCACCATGTCACAAAGCTCAAATCATCTGAAACTGTTTTTTTGGACATGACAATGAGTTCACTGTACTCCAACGGCCTCCGCAGTCACCAGATCTCAGTCCAATAGAGCACCTTTGGGATGTGAAGGAATGGGAGATTCGCTTCATGGATGTGCAGCTGACAAATCTGCAGCAACTGCGTGATGCTGTTATGTCAATGTGGACTAAAGTCGGCAGTTGTGAGGGCAAAACCCGACCCAACCCGATCCTAGAAAGGTGTACCTATTAAATTGGCCAGTGAGTGTATATAAAAATGTGAACTATTGTTCCAGAAAGGGGTTTAGCACAAAGTCAATTGTAGGACCTAAAAATGGCACCATGGGCCAGAAAAGGCCAAGAAATCATGATATACACATTTCCATGATCCAGTTCAATAGTTCCACGGAAGTCTGTGGTGTGAGTCAGTGCGGAAGAGATGATGATGAATCACCCATGTCTTTAAATGATTAAAAAAAACAATAAAATATTTACACATGTTCACTCCTAATTCCCATCTATGAGAAAGTCATGCGGGGGGATATTATATCTGCAAATGTAATCTAATATTTATTTTAATAGGTTGTCTTAAGAGTCAGAACTGCAGGGCAGGTTGAGGCAGGCACATGTGCACTCACTGCATACATGTTCACGCACATTAGTCTATAAACTCGCAATGCATGTAACGCGGTTTAATGTGGCCCTTGTGAGCCCATATAAACATCATCAATGTAAGTTTAGTATGTTTCATTGCTGGAGTGAGCAGGGAGTGTGTGTGTGTGTGTGGGGGGGGGTTATAACACACACACACAC
>JAPMOB010241535.1:0-17432 GCA_029875015.1 Lepomis gibbosus
TCTGAGAAGGTTCGCAAATTGAACCAACTTTGAACCAGCACCAGTTCCGAACCAGTTCTTTTTTTGGTGGAAAAGAGGTACCAGTGGACTTTAAAACATGT
The DNA here is from genome assembly GCA_029875015.1 of Lepomis gibbosus. Classification (NCBI taxonomy): domain Eukaryota; kingdom Metazoa; phylum Chordata; class Actinopteri; order Centrarchiformes; family Centrarchidae; genus Lepomis; species Lepomis gibbosus. Next base: position 102 of record JAPMOB010241535.1, read on the forward strand.
CTGGTAGTTGTTTTGTTATGGCAGAAATAAAGAAATATTAAAAGTCTCGCGTAAACTCTGATACTAATGATGTTGGTCGGATGTCATTCGAACTGCAACTTCAGAAAGCCACTTCCGTTTAAACTTTCAAAGAGACGGCAACATTTTTCGCCCCCCAAAAAGTCATTTTTTAGTTTCTGAGGGATTCCTTGAGCTGTTTCTCCGCCATCCCCAGGTGGTTTTAATCTTTTGCAGCTGTGATTAGCTCCTTCATTTCCTTTGTGCATTGCATTATGGGAGAATGGTGTACATCAACAACAACACACAATATATCTGTTGTTTTTTTTAGTATAGCATGGATTTGGGACACAGCTGAAGATTCATGAACTTTCTTTGTCAAAAACATTTGGTGTAAATAACTAAAGCTACATCTTCCTCTAGTTTGAATGTGATGCAGAGCAAATGCAGGTTTGTTGTTGGGACATCACAAATCTATTATAACTTTCTCTATAACCTCCCACCCTGCAGTACATATAGTTCTGCTTGATGTATCTACTGGGTCTCAAAATGATGATCCAAACCAATAAGTAGAGGCATGTGATGCCGTCAAACTTTGATGTTTTGTTGTGTTTTCTACCAAAAGAACAGATGAGAAAGGAGAAAACCTTCTTGTGGATTACACACCTCACTGCTATTAAGAAGATGGCCTGTGTGTTATTTCTTTTATCTTCATTTTGTCACATCTGTGGGTGGAGAAAGATAAAATTTGTTTAAAGCAGACTGGGTGAATCCCAGTTCAATGTCTCAATTAGTGTCACTCAGCATCTCAATTAACTGGAATAGAAAACTCTCTTTTTTTTTTTCTTCCACTTGCATTGTGTTTAACGCTGAGAAGGAAGCTGTACATTTATATTAAAATGTAAGTCTAGCACAGAGACTGCAGTTAACAATATATTTCATATTGAATTCCTCCAAAATCCCCTGTATAGCGCTGTTAAAAATCCCCCCGGAACAATGGTGGGAGAAACACTAGCGTACAGATGACAAACACAGCAAATTAAAGACTTTAATAAACCGTTGAAATGAGCTATTTCAGTTTGAGGACACGTGTTGCTTTAGCTTTCATATTCAAATTATAAACCAGTTGATCTCAAAAATTTATAAGTGAATTTATTTATTTGAATTTTATTTCATTGGTATCATATTTCCAATACCGAACATAAACCTTTTGTGTTGATGTGAGATTAAAGCTATTGCTAATTTTCAACTCTTGTCCTTAGTGTCCCTTTTTAGCCGGATAATTGATAATTTGGGTAATTGTCAGAAAATGAATTGACAGCAGTTTTGATAATTGTCACTTTAAAGTAAATCGAGGTCACCTTCATGCTGGTGCTTTTCTGTTTTTAAATCATCATAACATCTTTGTGCTTTGGACTTGTTAGACAGTAGGCATTTTAAAGACGTTGGGTTCAATTGTGAAGTTTTGTTTACTATGGTCTGAATGATTAATCTGTGAAGGAAGGAAAAAACAAAACAGATAAATCACTCATAAAAATAGCCAGTAGTTTACCCCTTAAAGGGAACACTCAGGTTGAAGGGAGGTAAGAAGATGGTTGTGTGTTGCAAACTAAACAACCCTTTTTTGTGCAAAGGTATGTCTAACTTGGTGGTACTGTAAACAAATATATTAAAATGTACACATTACCTGTATGTTGGTTATCACTGTAAGCTGCAGATATGTAGTAACTCAGGCAGTGGTTTCAGTGTGGTGCAGATGTGGTTCAATAAGTGGAAAGAGCTGAATGATTCAGTTGTGTCCTAAAATGTAGCACACAATAGTCTAAATATGTCAATGTCACAGTAGCTGCGGACTAGGTCAGCTGGATGCTCGGCGTGAAGGAAAACAGGAAAAGTGTGTCATAAGGAGATGCTGGAGATGTAGAGGTGATTAGTGATTTATATAATTAATATGAGAAGGCTGATTCTCGCTGCGTTGTTACCGAGGCCAGGCTGCCACTGACAACACTCTCTGCCCCTTTGTTTGTTCCCTCGTGGGAACATCGTACAGCTGAAGCAGGGAGGAGCGAGGAGGAGCGGTCTTCATTTTAAAGATTCTCTCCTCTCTTTATGCATGCAAACCGCACGCATGTTTGGCTGAATTTGGTTCTGATTTAACACAGCTGGCCGCTCTTCCTCCTCGTCCCTCAAGTGAGTCGTCTCCTGATGATTCTCAGACGCAGCAGCCGTTGGGCTCTTGTGCTCTTTTGTGCAAGGGCAAGTGTACGAGTGAAGGGAATAAGGTCATTGAAAAGAGAACGGGTCTTTCCACTGAGACGGCCAAGCAGGATTTCTGTCTGTGTGTTCAGGGTTTGGTAGATAAAATATCAGAAAATAGTAAAACATGCCCACTACAATATCTAGCCCAAGGTGAAGTCTTCACATTGCTTTCTTTGTCTGACCAACTTCCAACTTGACTCTTTCTGAACAGAGATATCCAAACAGTTTTGCATATATGGGTGTTTGGCCGGTGAGTTTTCCTGTTCTTTAGCTGCTGTAGAAACGAGTTTAGATTTCAGATGTGGCCTTGTACGCATGCGCTGATGTGTGCAGGGAGTTCTGCCACACAAGCCTGCAAAATGAGTGAGCAGCAGGGTGTTGTTTCATTTCTGACAACTGCATGCTCTTGCATCAATATTCATGGGTGACAGGTGTGTGCGGGGGGAAAAAACAACCTCCACACCCAACATAGATTTAAAAGCTATCATTTTTTGGTGGGGACAAGAAGAACAGGAAGTCCTTATCTCCTTTTTGTCGCAATTTCCCCTTTTCTTACACTACACATCTTACACAGGCTCTCGTCGTCTGTTATCTCTAGTGTTGAAGTGAGTGAAGTTTCTTCTGCTATATCACCTGTAGGAACACCTAGATGGGCACACTGAGTAAACGGCTCAAATGTATTTTATCTTTCAGAGGATAAAAAAGCTCTGATGAGACTTCATGTGTTGCCAGTCAAGTCATTTTAATGCTATTTACATGGCCTTTTAACATAAAGTGACAGTGAAATATGAAGGGAAGAGGTGGCGATGTGCAGGTATGTAAGGCTATAGTCATACCAAATCAAGTGTTGCGGCGATTAGCGCAGGGTTGTGCTCGACTGTGGGTGTGTTTTATTTGTGCTTTTAGAATGTAACTGCTTTGAAACAACCCGGTTTCAGCGATATTTCAGGCTGACTGTGGAGCAGTTTGGCTGGTCTGATCGCTGGCTTAGGTGATTAGCCAATGCAGCCTGACCTCTGTTTGAGTTTCTCCAAAGGCTGCTGTGTTTCCTGCATCCCACTGCTGCAGTGTGAATGCACTACCCTAAATCAAATGAATAGGAGGACTGCCGATTTCACTACAGCGCTCGATTTGGTGCAAATATGCTTGTTACTGTAAGCACGTGCAATAAAACCTTTTGAGTAAAAAGCCAATAATTCATCATTTCACGTTAAACAAGTTTAAACATAAAAAAGACAGTGATATTTTAATCTGCTTTGTCCAGTCTAAGCACAGCGTGCTAGCTAAGCCAATAGCGAACTGTTACAAGCTAAATTGAAAGCTCTGAGTTTGTTGTCTGTTTCTTAGTTTGCCTCTTACCTTGAAATGTGGCACATTGTTGTAAACTTTGCTAAACAGTGACGAGACGCTCGGATCAACCAGCGGTAATGTTACAGGCAGTGAAAGACAACAGCAGAAAGAGGAAGAGGTGGAGAAGGACGACATGTTTGTTTAGATTTGTTTCCACAGAGATATTATTGGTGCTGTAAAACTTGTTCTAGATTTAAAGAAAACCACGCAGCTAATATGCATACTTCAATAATTTTATTTATTATTTAAGTAGGGCTGAGCAATAAAACAACAATGATAATTATCGCAATATAATTATTAACAATATAGCAAATGTTCAATATCTTGTCAATAAATGTTTGATTTATTGTTGAATTTACCATTTAATTTTTCTATTAAAATATTTATTTTGTTGAGGAAAAGGAACTGAAGATTTACTAATCATATTTGTTAAAAAAAAATATCAGAAGAGTTTTAAAGTTCTACCTCAAATTTGTGAAGTGATACACTGTTTGGCATCAACTATTTGTCATTTATCTTACACTCAGGAGCAAAAATCAGCCTTTAACCTTGAAAGAAATAATGATTCAACATTTATTGTCAGAAATATTTATTTAATTGTACAGCTGTATATTCTCCCCTTTTGGAAAGAGCAGTGACCCCTCCCCACAGAAAAGTAGTAATGGGCCTAATTGACCCCATTTCAGACAATCCTGGTTCTGTAATGTAATATAGATTAATGTGTACCAAATCACACATACTCCCCATTCTATTTACAGAAACGGTGAGAAACTTTCGCACCTAAAAATGACTTGAGCTCTACACTCTATATAGACTTGATAAAACACAGTTGCACGCACTGTCTCTACTTGAAGCTGTGTGTTATTTTTTATATTTGCTAAATATTACTCGCATGATGTAATCATATTGGAACTTTATCTTTCCTAAAATAAAATGTTTGACATAGAAGCGAGGTCACCCAACCAATGAACAGTGTCACAAGCAAAGGGTAGACTATAGATTTTCAGGATGAGGAAAGTAGAAGGGATACAGCTTTTGCCAACAAGCTTAATGATAACATTAATAGATATATTGATCTTGGTTAGAAGAAGGACAAATAAACCCATCTAATTCAGGATGAGATTTGTTTTGGCAGTTACCTTTCAAGCCCACAGATAATAAAAAATAGATATGTGGTTGAGTATTATTTTGTTTTCAAGGTGCTGTTCATTTACACAAAGAGATTGTTTGATTGACAAATTGCTCAAACTAATTTAGTGCCTCTGTGACAAAAGTGTGTGTGTGTGTGTGTGTTCAACTTCAGTTCATGCCCTCCGCATGACGCATCCTCACACATGACGGGCGTAATGCATCACACAGGCCCCGCCTCTCAAGAGTAGAGCACAGAGTTTACACAGTTTTGGTGTCGGTGGGTGTGCGACATACCCCAAAGCATTTAACTGATCAGATATACTAGCTCACTGTGCAGTGTCTGCACTGCATTTCCCAGATATCACCTGGCGAGTCTGTTGGTATGGGTGTTAATCCGATTGATTCTCTGTTGATGAGGGTTGCTTTTCTGTTGATAGGGCTCTTTTTATCAACAGTCGTTTTGATAACAACTTTCCTATTTTCAACTATTTGTGCTTCTGCGTGTTTGCACCACTTATGTTGACAGGTGTGTATAGGAAAATTAATTGGCACACTCACTTGCAATTAAATCACTTTAGTGACAGAATATGGAGTGGAGGATTAAGTGTCTCACTTTTAAAGAAGGCAGTTATGATTCTGGTATAAATTTCTGTGCAGGTGCTGCATTTATCCTAAATGGTACAGTGAGACAGGTGGTGGGGGTGCCTGACTGTGTCTGCTGCTGCTGAGCAGTGTACCGCACATTTTGTCATCCGTGTGTTAAGCAGCGAATGTCATGAATGTAATGTACAGAGTGTACAGAATATAAGGAGCACCTGCTCTTTCCATGAAGCACTGTGAAGCTGATGACCTGCTACTGAGATCACCTGTTGTACATCTGCTTCTATAGGAGATTTATAAAAGTTGATAATAAAGTTAAATAAATGTATGAATGATGGAATGAGTGGGCAGCAATGGTGTTGAAAAATGCATCGTATTTCAAACTTCCTGCAGTGCTTAATGTAGAATACTTGTGTAAAAGTCACCTGCTTCCAGAAAAGCGGTAAGAAAATCTCTAAACAGACTTCTTATGTAGATCAAAGTTTTATTAAGATAACCTAAGCACCCCCTAAAATGTTGAGCTTGCATTAACAGCGTACAAACCATACACACAGCTGTTCACTTCTGTCTTATTGGAGCAGCACTTTGTGTGCTGTTGTGCACAAGGTTTCTTTTTTTTCAAACTTGACTGTGATGGTTGGAAAAAGCAATATTTGGCATTCTTAGATTTAGGTCTGGGGCGATTTGTTGTCGTAGTCGACGTAATCGATTACGCTGTATCCGGTGTTAGTTCCCCCGGACAAGCTCCAGCTACAAGAACACGCCTTTGACCATCTGAAGTTTGGGAGTATTTTAGACAGACACTCAACAACGTGCTGCTCCGTGAACTCTGTGAATTAGAAAATAGCTTCACTGCAGCACAACTGCTGTCCACAAATATGTGAAGCGAAAGTATCCTGGAGAACTTTGTCCAGACAGCAGCACTGCAAATCATGCACGGCACATTGTCAGCACGAGTACATGGAGCCTGTTAAAATGTATTTTGTAAGTATTTATTTATCGCCTTCATGTTAAAAGTAATTTCTGCCCCGCTGCTGTCATGGTAATGTAACGTTACACCACGTGTCATCTAACAATTGTCTGTTTCATATTTCGGCCACACATGAGCGAGAAAACAGCTGAATCCAACATTACAGACAATCAGACTGACTGTAGTCAGTAAGTGAATTATTTCAGTTGTTTTCTTTGACCCACACTGATGCAGAAATACATTTGATTATCATGCTGCATTAATCAATATTGAAGTAAATGTCAAACATTTAAAGTTTGAAGTAAAGTAGACTAATTATTGACTGTTTTTATTATCAGTGACATTGAAATCTGGTTCATTTTAAGATATGTTACTATTTTCTTTATTCTAATGTGCTTCATCAGGATGATTAAAATAAAAAAAATAGAATAAATAAAATATATTTAATATTAATAAATACAATATAATAGTCAGATTAATCGACTAATCGAAAAAAATAATTGTTAGATTAAATAATTTAAATCGTTATGTACCGCCCTACTTAGATTTGGATAGATGTAAAACCCTGCCAGAATGTGTACGGCAGAGCTAGTTTAAACAGCAGGCAAATGAACATCTGTCTGACATCAGTGGTACAATAAAAATCATGCAAACCCTCTCAAACTCCAAAGATGCTTTTGTGATCCTCGTTGTCCTTCCAAGATGTGTTAAATGAATCTTCTCCACAAAAGTCACGAGATTTGACTTTGCCGCCAAGAAGGGTTGCATGATGGTTGCATACATCCTGAAGGTTTTGTGAAGTAATGGGCAACAGAAAGAAATGTGGGGAATGCATTTGTTCCACCCTGAGACAACAACATAGTACAACATAAGGCATGGGGCGAATTGTAAAATGTATTTGGTTGTCTACATTGCACTGGTGCTGTGTTGTGCTTATACTGTTGAACTACAATATCGGCACCCTAAGGTTTTCCACTGGAATAAAACAGTACACAGTGTTCCTGTTTATGTTGTAGAGGACTGGTTAGAAGCAACACTGGCAGCACCCAATGGAACCTGGCTTTACCAGATACGTCTGGATATTGCAGTGGATAAACACATCTTTTAACAAAAAAATTGGTCATAGTAATGCTGGATGGATGTTCATGTACAAACAAACATTGCGGAAATTTGTTGCATGAATTTGTACCTATTACTGTCATTCCTGTGGTCTTGGGAATCGATACAAACAAATTCAAATGCATCAGGTTCTGATTTTGTACATCTCATCTTTGTGGTCCAGAGAAGAACTGGGAAAATGTGATTTAATTCAGGTTTTTGCTTTAATTGTGATATTAAAAAAATAATCGTTATGTACAGCCCTAATTTATTGTGATTTTTCAACTGTAATACCAAATATTCCCTGTAGGTCCAGTGGCTCAAGTGTGAAGATATGGTGCTCTTCCTTGTTTAGTGTGTTTATGTGATGGTAAACTGATTATCTCTGAGCTTTGGACTGTCAACACCTTTTATCTTGGACTTTAGGAAATTGTAACTGCTGTTTTCCAATGTTTTATGACATTTTATTGACGAATCCATTCAGTGAGAAGATAGGGCACATTAATCGGTAATGTAGGGCCCATCTTATCATCAGAGAGTGTGTAATCATGAGGTGGATGACAAAGTGCTTCATGCTAAGAAAAATTGTACCTAGATTCAGTGTTTGCAGATTCCACACCTCGGCGATATGTCCCTAATAATGGAAAATGAGAGTTAGCTGCGGACCTGCATGTGGTGACGATTGACAGTTAGCGTCACATGTTCAGTGTTATAACAGTCTGAAATGAAGCCTTGAGTGTGTGTGGTGAAAAAAATGTTCTGTAGTTTTGCGATGTTGGAGGTATTTGCCTCTAAGGCAGACAGGGTGCTTATATGATGTTTCAGTGGTTGGGTAGTCTTGTGGAACCAGTTTCTGTCCCACTGTCTGACCTGTTCTTGAAAGCCCCAGCATATGTTCAGAGACACATGACTACCTAACAAGGCTCAGTGGTATCAGTGTTACAAAGAGCTTGAGGTTGTTTTGTGCTTCAAGAAAAGTTTAAGTGTACAAATAAATAAACCCAGGAGGAGTAAAAATCTGGTTTCTGAAACCTCTGAGGAAGGAAACACAGAATTGTTTCTTTACTCTTTAATTTACACTTGTGTGTTTTTAAGTTTGGTTGGTGCCTTTTTGTAGACTGTCTCTGCTTGAGAGGTTTATTAGCTCAGTGTAAATGTTGGTCTCAACATGGTCTCATGTCCATTTTAACCAAGCTCAATGGCATATTGGTTAATTTCTTGTGTGTGTGACTTGAGCTTCCAGCCACTCTTTCTCCTGCATGGCTCTGAGCTGTGGAGTGGAGAGTGTGTTTGAGCGTTGCTGTTAAAATTACTTATCTAAAAATGGGACCTTGCCAGAGTAGACACGTTTTGACACATGTCACTCAGATGTTTGTTGTTAACTGGATTGTAGCTTTCCTGCTTCACTTCACATGGGTGATGTTTTTGTTGACCTTCCTCTGCCCTGTTAAGTGCTGATCAAAGTAAAACTCACTGCAGTTCATTTGTCCTGGGTTAGTTTTTTTAAGTAACAAGAGAAACATGTCTAAAATTAGTATGAATTCACTTATGAGTTTTTCTGAAAAACAAACCTCAAAACAAAACATTGTCAACCCACAATTCTCTCTAAGTACTTAACTGCAAAAAATATACAGTGAAATGATGGCACTTTTTGAGAACAGCTTTAATGATTGACTTCACAAAACTTTATTTAAATTGCATGATGAAGCACTTGTCATTACCTATGAATTTCTGCTGAATACTTAGTGGTGATTTGGAATGGCTCAGTTTCTCCAGACATTTTACAAGAGGAGAGACACCACTTTAATACATTTTAATACAACTCTATTTGGAAAACCCGTAACGCCAAAGATGGCAGTTCTCCTGCCCCTCTCGCTAGAAATCGTCTGCTTTTAACAGCCAAGGCAGGAAACATATTTCAGCCAATCTTGTGGTTTCCACTGACGAAGGGTCTGTTATTTTTCTACTACGTATGCATGGTAGAAGAATAACCGGTCGTCAAATTCAGGATTTTTTTTAATTTTAATTTTATCATTAAATTTTACTGCCGATTCTATTCATGTAGTTTTTATGTCCCGGTGACCAGGGAAAGTGCAGTTCTGGCTCTCTCCCCATTCATTCAGATAGGAGACTGGTCTTGTTAGTCCAAAATAACTGTCGAGAGGCGTTACTAAGACGGCTGCCGAGTGGCAGGACGTGCCTATTAGGACTCTGGTTTCTACCATCATACTCAGTGCTGTGCAGCAATTTTCTGTGCATATTTACTAGGATGGTGTTTTTTTTTTCATGGAATTGCAAAGGGCAGATGAAACAGATTGAAACGGACTAAAGACTGACTTGCTTGGGATTTTCTCTCGTGTAGGGAAGCTTATAAACTGAGGAAGTTGATGTTAGAAGGATGAAGGCATGCTTTAAATGCACACATAGGTACATTTCTTGGGAGGAGTTGCGGTAAAGTGGTAAAACTGACACTACATTTAATTTTCCATCATGTTATTTTTGAAAGAACAGACAATAAAGTTTTCTGGTAGCTTGTTTGCAAAATCTAACATCAGTACTGCATTGTTCTCCTGGGAAACCCTGAAGTCCTGCAGTGCAGAGCTTTGTGGGCGACCGTGGGTATCCTAATGTTTCAAAGGAGTACTGTGCATAATGTACATCATCAGTGGCATGTTATGAGCCTTTTCTCATGCCCTTCTCCTTCTGTGTTTTTTCCCTTCTCTGTTTAGTTAGCTTTCACAGTTAGAAATCCCTCCCAAAAAGTGTCATTGTCAGCAAAAATGTGAGATTTCAAACAAAAAAACACCCTAAATTATGTTCTTATATAGTGTGTCCTTAGAATTAAAAATAATCATTTAAGTGGGCAGAGGCTGCAGGGTGACTCGCCTCCTAAAGGGCGAAACCCGATGTTTCCGTCAATATATTTCAATAATGTTAGAGAGGCATGGAGTTGAATGAATTCTGTTTGCTTTGGTCCTGTCCACCTCAAAATCCCTGCATGACCAACCCCACTGGCAATATGGCTTTCTTACTGTACTGTAAGTTTCTAAAAGTGTCTCACAGCCTGGAACTGTGCAAAGAATGTTCTGTACCGGTTATTCTGAAATTATTCCGTTTCAACATCTCTGTGCAGTGTCATTGCAGCTCAAAACCAACCCCGGCACCAATGTTTACACTAAAACCTCAGTGAAAGCTAAAGTGGTTGCCATTCAGGGTGTGGACATCTACCAGCTACTGACGGATAAATGTTCAAATTCACCAACAAGTCAATAGTAAATTATTGCTGGTGTTTCTGTCCCGACATGTTGCCATTTGTGGAATCCCTCACTCACACATTTATCCCACTTCTCTACTACAGTAGTGTTGATAACCCTTTTAAAAATAACAAGATCTGTGAAGTGGTTCTTCCCCGAGGACAGATCAAGAATTGACAAACGCAATACTTCTGATCCTTTTGATTATTAGTGTCAAAAACTGAGTCACTCTGGTATTTCAGCAGCATACAGTACAACAATAGAGGTTACTTTAGCACTACTAGTATTCTTAACAAATGAGATACTGAATCTGTACTGATCCATGATGTGGACATCAATGCTCTCTCATGGTTAATCATCAGATCTGTCAACTCTTCGATTTTGGCGGTGCATTCAATGCAAATAAGAGAAAATGTGCCGTTGCATTACCAGCTGAACCTGTGCTCTGTTGCCAGTTAATTAACATAGCTTGAATTATTTATTTGTTTATTTATTTATTTGTGGAAAGTTTCCAGCATGCTGAGATCTGTTGCAGTGAATACGTACTGTGTTTTCTTGCTTTTGTTGTTTGGAGGTCTGGTTGTGAGATTGCCATTGTGACCTGTTGATTGAAAGATGTTGATAGACCACCCTTTCTCCTCAATTTCCCATTTCAGGATGGGAGTCAGACACAGCTGGACATACCAAGCTGATAGTGCCTATACTGATAAAGCACCAGTGCTCACTGAGTGCTTTGTATAGAACATAAAAACAGTTTTTGCTTTTAGCAGGTCAAATTTCTATTTTGTGGACTTTCTAGATGCAATAAGTGCAGAATTAACTGCAGAGACTTCAGTCAGTGTCAAATTTCTCAAGCAAAAATTGTTTGCCTTTAGTAAAACATCATTTCAACTTGGTAACAAATCTTTGTCTTGTTATATTTTGCATTATTTTGACTCTGACGCTGTTAGCTGTGTGTGGAGAATGTATATGTTGAATTTGTTTCACAAGAAACTATTTGTTTTCTGTCGAAGCAGATACAAATTTTATAAAGTCCAAATTAACAAAAGATAATTATTTATTTTAACACTTAATCACTTCAAAGGAGAAAGCTGGAGAAACTTTATTCTGAACACTCAACCTGCATAACTGGACTAAAATTAGGAAACTGATGGAATATCTGTACAGTATTGGGCTATAACGTGTTTCCCATACGTTCATTTATTTGTGGTGGCCTGCCACAATATCAGTGCTGACCACCACATACTGATTTTTGATTTTTAAACTTTTTTTTTTTTTACTAGTCCTTTTTAAAATCGTGTTTGATTGCAGAACGCCGTAGCGCATTTGCGCAGCACATCCTGTCGTTCGTCCCCATCTCTCTCTCGCTCACCTGTCCCCCTCACTTTCTCCCCTTCATGAACACAGCTGCACAAATCTGTCCAACACAACACTGTCAAGGTATTAGCAAGCAGGAGCCTAGCTAATAAAGAGAGCTAAGTTAATGCTAGAATTCACCTAGTTTTTTGACGCTAGCATGCTGTATATAGCTGGTAGTCAATAATGACTGCCCCCCTCTTTTGAGATAATCAGCTGACAGTAAAACAAAACAAAGCAGTGAGCCTCGTCTCTGGCCATAACATAGTGTTTTCCTCTAATCATTCCGATAATGGTAATACATTTTTTGATAGTCATTTGTATCAAAGCAATTCGGTACTCAGCCCTTTTTGTGGTGCAAATTCACCTACTACCAAGTTGCAGGGAGAAGGGAAAAGTCTGAATTGGTCCCTCGTATAACTTTATTATTACATCAAGACAAATGTTTTTGGGCTTGTTATGCGAGACTGAAATAGTTCTTTATAGTACAAGTGCTGCTGAAGATTTGACCTCTTCTCTCCCTTCACCGCCTCTTGTTTTTACTCTTGTTTCTGTATGTCTTTTGTTTCTGTATGTCTTTTGTTTCTGTATGTCTTTGGAGCCATATAGTTATGGAAAAATAGTGCATAAAGTGTAATCCTCAAGATTTGGTGCCACATGTGTTGGTAGGACTGACAGTAAGTATGGTTTAATAGTACACATACAGAATAACAGAATTCTGGGGGCAGCAGAACAAACTATTGTTGTTTTAATAAAGAAGTCGGTGCAGTAATTGTCTGTTTTCCATCATACTGTGATCTGATTTCAAGCTGCACATGGTGTGAGTCTGTGAACAGCAGGGCAGAGTGAAAAGAGTTGGTTACCTTGCTGAGAGGTTGGAGATGAGCAGCCAGTCGCCTGGAGCTCTTCATCTAACAGCTCACTGTGGCTGCTTCTAACTGTCCATTCCACCATGCAAGATTTCAAACTGCTTTGTACTACTCTCACTGACAAACACATTGTGTTTCCTGTGTCCACTTCATAATAAAACTCACCTTGTGTTTCATCAGTTAAATGCTTTTAATGTGAAGCTGCAGCAGTAGGACGTGTCCGGTTTGCATTAGCAGTGACTTTTCCGGGAATGTCTCTGCGCAGAGATGCAGCAGCTTTCATCAATGACAGACATTTATTTAAATGAAAATCTTCTGGGTTATAACTTTAACTTGAAGCAATATTAACTTGCTTTTAGTCTGAACACACACTTAAACGTTCTCCATCATCAGTAATAGAACAGTGAAATCTTTCATATTCACCTCCTCTTTCAGTTGGTAAACAGCAGAATTGTACATTACAGCTTTATCATCTTTACCCATGACACCGGTTTTAGCCTTTGACAGGGGCATTATAAGATGGACGGGGAAAAGTCAATGAAAGGAGTTGTTGCTGCCTTCATTTCTATACGGTCTAAGTGTCTGTTTAAGCAAGAAACTTGTGAAAGCCTGTCAGTGACCTACAGCAGATGACTGCAGTTGTTCTTGGATGCTTCCAGGAGTGAATGTGTGTAACTGGAATGTGAAAAGGGTTATTGCTGGAAAACATTTGGCTGAGCAAATAGTGTCCTAATATGGGCTAGAAAGGTTAGCTGGTGTTAAGTATAAGTTGCATACTGAAAACGTAATCAATTTGTAGGTATTTAACATTTTACTGGTTTTGTGCAGAATGAAGTATGGCTAGTATTTTTGAATCGGTTGAATCACCTTCACCTTTCTTTTTAGTATTCAGCTTTACAAAACTGTACTCATGGCTGCATTGTTGGATGGCATGTTTGTTTTTGTGTGCATTTCTGGAAGTAATCCGAATGATGTTGTTTTGTGTTTACAGATGCAGTGAAGGGATAGAAGATGAAAATACACAAGAAGGACAAGCAGCAGGTTTGTATTGTACCCCCCTCCACACACACACATGCGTGCACATTAGAAAAGTAGGTCACTTCAAGAAGAAACTATATACACAGCAACTTTGATACTAAATAAAACATGAATTTTAAGCTTCAATCTTAAGTGTGTTTAGCATTACACTGTTGGCATCATCACAAGCCCTTTAATACTGTAACGCAGCTCAACCCCAGAGCCTGGGGTGTTTTCTAAGTTAGTTTTTACATTCATAAATTTGAGACTTTGTGTAATATAGGATGCTGGTCAGACAAATGCTATCAACTCTGAGTACTGAACTGATTGCTTTCAATGGAGAGTGGCTGCACTGTCTCAGGCATCTGTCTGGGAGCGGCAGTTAGGGTGGGGCGAATGTCCGGAAGAGGGGAGAAAAAGTTAATTTTGTGCTTCTCTGACTTTGTTCAGACTATAGGCAAATCAGATCTTTAAGACAGACTGTCTTTACTTTTATTTATAAGTGATGAGATCAGATTTGTGCGTCCAGATACCTCCAACATATCTACATGGGTTGCCGTGGTAATGACGTGGGTGTCACATTTTCGAGGGGCCTTTTATTGTGGCCAGCCTAAGGCACACCTGTGCAATACCTATGCTGTCTGATCAGCATCTTGATATGCCACACCTGTGAGGTGGAAGAATTATCTCGACAAAGGAAAAGTGCTCACTAACAGAGATTTTGGCAGATTTGTGAACAATATTTGAGAGAAATAGGAATCTTGTGTACATACAGAGAGTCAGAGATCGAAGTCACCCGAAAAGCGTCTGTTACATTTCCAGGTGGCCTCAAACCTTGTTGCTCGTTGTGGTGTAGAATAGTTCTGTTCAAGGTATTTTGTATTCCTTGTTGCATTTTGATGATGACTTGCCGGTTGTAATATTTATGAGTCAGGCTGAGCAAAGTGATGAGTCAAGAGTTTTTGGAAGTACGATGTGACACAGCAGTCTCTCCGCTGAGCACGAGGCCTCCATACTGCAGTGATGATCGTAACTGGAAAACATGATCATTCACTCGTTGTTGTCATTATTTGGTGCTTTTACCTTGTTGATTATTAGATAAAAAAAAATCTCATGTCTTAATAATTGAACATTTCCTGTTGCAGTATTTGGTCATCAATGGCTAACAAAAAGTAAAATTCTCACAAGCTGATTGTCAATACAAGTCCAGTGAAATAGTCTATAATTTTCTAATATCAAGTTTTTCTTTATTCAAATCAACATTTGAACTTAAACAACAAAATAGCTAAGAATACCAGGTGAATTGCTGTAGATTTTCATGTTCTTACAAACCTTCTTCGTGTTTCTTAGCGGACAAGAATAAATGAAAAAACAGTGTCCTGAAGGATATTTTCTAATGTGTGTTCTCTCTAAGCAAACAGCACATTTGTACAAATGGAGCACATGATGTTTTTATTTACTGGCATGACTTGACTGACTTTGCACTTGTGACACTTGGGGTGAGATTTTACAAGAATTTGATTCATTTAAACTTGAAAGTTAGGTGAATTACTTAAACTACCATGATGATTTCGGTTACCTGCTAAGGTAACCTGCTGTTTAGGTTTAAACAGATTTATTAGAAGCTTCTTTCTTTTCACATTTTTATTTACAGCATTATTGATGTTTATTTAATAATAGGCTGTATATTAACTTATTGGGAATAGTTCTGTGTAAAATCAGACGTTGAACACCCCCATTTAGACAAAATGGTATGACCCTCGTTTCATAATGCTTCTGTGAAGATTTGACTGTGAGACTGGCAGTCAAATCAGGCTCTATTTATCAAAGCATTAAATCTATTCAGGGTCACCCCTAATGATAATTATGGAAAAAATATAAACAAAAAAACCTCACCACAGCTTTTGACAAACTAAAGTTCCAACACAAACGAGTTAAACAATTTGAAAACTCATATTTTTCTTTTCATAGTTTGCTGACTTTGTAAAAAGTGTTTGTGCCTGAAGAGTTTGTTAAATGTTGTGGGAGTTTCCTTTTTTTCCCAGATACAGCAAACAAATTGGAGCCATTCCTGTTGGCAAACTCTTTTTAGCCATGCTAGCGGCAAGGCCCTGTGGACGGAAATTTTGGTTATTGGACGGGCGATCACTTTTCTCTAGACTTTTTTTAGTGAAATGTTTAGTGAAACTACTGGATGAATTTCCATGAGATTCGGTGTTTATTTTTCACCGTACCCAGAGGATGAATTGTTTGGTGCGTTTGTGACCAAACAAAAGAAGTTTTCATCAGCTCACTGTTAATTTGTCCAATGATTAATTTTATGACCACATATCTGCAAAACTAATAACTTTCCTTTCAGACAAACACTTTCAAACACTTTGTGTTTAGTGCTAATTAGCATGCTATTAATGCTAACATGCTATTCTAAGATGTTGAACATTGTAAACCTTACCTTCTAAACATCTGCATGTCATCACTGTCATTGTGGGATGTTTGCTGCAGATGTGCTTAAAGCACCTCTGTGCCTGAATACAACCTCACTGAGCCGTTAGCATGACTGTGGACTCTTGTTAAATCTCATACTGTTTTGACCCAAGGTTTCACATTCGACCTCTGTTTAGGTGTAATGGTGGCTGCATTTCTTCATTATCATTTATTTGACTTGTGTAGAATCATTGGTAGTGGCTTGAAAAGGATTAACTCCTAAATCAAAAAGTAATGATAAGTAAGTTTATGAGCTTGTACTTCACTATAATACTAGTTGTATCGATCATTTTCACAATCGCATGAGCTTTATTATCCCAGCAGGGGAAAGATTGGTTGTAACCACAATTATAAACAATTATAGGCCTGCAGTGCCACAACAAAACATGATATTTAACACAAAGTTATAACGAAGCAAGTAATCAGTATTAAAGGAAGAGCGCCTGCATCCTTAATTAAATATTATCTGTATTTTAGGAGTGTGTTGTTGGTGTTATAGTTTGTATCCGCTTGCGTGCAGAGGGAGGTGATGAGATTATCTCTGATGCAGTGATGGTGTGTCTGGTATCTCATCTACATTTTAAGTGGTCATCAAGTTATCTGGTTATCTGCCTGCCACATTTTGAAACAACAGAGCGATAACGTCACTGCAGAGGGCTGTGTAGAGGAACCTGACGTCTTTCTGGAAGAGAAGGCTGTGCTACCATGTTAGTACAATGACGACAAAGGGAAAGTTACCAACATGCTCTTGCGGCATAAACGCAAACTAGTCTATTGTAACTGGTGAAATGAAAGCCCCCATTTAGTGTTTTCTAGGGACAGAACTGCAACATGTTAACTGTTCTGATATAACGGACAACTTTGAGAATATATATATATTAGGGGTGGGCATAGATTAATTTTTTTAATCTAGATTAATCTAGATTAATTTTGAAATTAATCTAGA
>JAPMOB010241539.1:0-12414 GCA_029875015.1 Lepomis gibbosus
TGTGTGTGTGTGTGTGTGTGTGTGTGTGTGTGTGTGTGTGTGTGTGTGTGTGTGTGTGTGTGTGTGTGTGTGTGTTGTGGGATGTCGGGTTGTTTAGAGGCCATAGTGGGGTCATTTCTCAAGTTGCAAGACAGGTGATGGCATAATGGCAACTCACACCTGTCAAAATAGATTTCACATAATGTCTTCATAAGTCTGCATGTAAAACCATCCAGGCCGCCATTGTGAATAAGAACTTGTTCTTAATGACTTGCCTGTAAAATAAAGAATAAAAACCGCAAAACCGGGCAACTGCAAGAAGTCAGATTATGGCAGGAAACCAGATAAGTATACAGATACGTTTTACTGTACATGATAATATTTATGACAAAAATAAGGGACAAAGTACAAGGGAAAGCGTCTACGGTTGTTGTTCTTTTTGGTTAATCATAAAGGTGTCACACTTAGCGTGCTGCTTAGCCTTGTGCAGCTCAGTCTCTTGCATTGCTGCTTGTAGGTGAATGCTGTCTGATTTGTTCTTCTGTATAGTGTTACAACGATGCGACTGGCAACACATGTTTCATGAAAACATGAAACAGCACGTTGTTTTCAAAGTTCAAGTGGAAGTCTGTGATGGTTGAATGCTTTGAAGTGCTCATAATCAGTTCTCAGATTTCTACTCAACCTTCTATCATATTTTAGTACCAGTGCTGGTATATTTAAATGCAGTTACATTAATACGTTCTGAAATCTCTTAAATGCTAAGATGTTTTAACCGAGTTTCGTTGGGTTTTTTTTAACGCAAACTGTCTAGCAATAATCTTTCCTTTCATTATTCCACACTGTTGTGTTTTTTACCCCTGCAAATGCATGCACATCATGCACCCTTAAGAAATTTGGTGAAGAGTTTACATGGCCAGGTAATCAGGTTTAATCATCTTAATCCCTTCACCTCAAAAATGGGACTTAGTTTTCGTGGGTCTGCTGAAACAAAGGATCTTGAAATAAGAATTTCTGTCTCTTAATACCTAAACTGCAGTGCCCAATATTTGACACGCTTGGCTGATTATGATGTGGGCTTTGTAGATCATTTGCAGACTTTCTGGGGAAGACCTGGTCTTATTCGGAGAGACAGTATTCATCCCACCTGGGATGGAGCAGCTCTCAAATCTGGAAGTCTGGCCAAGTTTATTAGCGGACCAAATGCATGACAATTGAGTTGAGACCAGGAGGCAATCTAACACACTTCTCTTCCATTCTATTTCAGCAGTTGCCCACCCAAAACCTTACGCAGAGTCCCAGTCTCACACACTTCTCAGCCCCTCAATTTCAGGAGTTACCTAACCAAAACCTCATAGTGACGGTGTCTGCCCCGACCACTGAAATTATTTAAATCAAAGGTAAACAGAAGAGGAGCGGTGCATAAAAAAAACTCATAAAAATTAAAACCACAAGTGCAATAGTGTAAAAGAAGAGGATAATTAAATGTGAACTCTTAAAAATCAGATCTCTCTCTTCTAAAGGTGTACTAATAAATGAATTAATATCAGATTATAATATTGATTTATTTTGTCTTACTGAAACCTGACTGGGTTATGAGAATATGTTAGCCTAAATGAATCTACTCCCCACAGTCATATTACTAAATTCCTCGAGGCACAGGCCGAGGAGGTGAAATTGCAGTTACTCAAGCCTACTAATCAGCTCAAAAACTAAACTAAATTATAACTCATTTGAAAGCCTTGTTCTTAGTCTTTGACACCCAAGCTTATCCTGGAGTCTGGAGCCTATCCCAGCTGACATTGGGCGAAAGCCGGAGTCATACACACATAGACAAACAACCAGTCACACTCACACCTAAGGACAATTTAGGGTCACCAATCAACCTACTTCGCACGTCTTGGTGGGAGGAAGCTGGAGCACCCGGAGAACGCAGACTCGAGGAGAACATGCAAACTCCACACAGAAAGGCTGGTACGACCCAGGTTCGAACCCGGGAACTTCTTGCTGTGAGGCAACAGTGCTATCCACTAGGGCCAGGGTACTCCCAGGATTCTCCAAAATAAATTTAAGACTTTTTAATACCACCTAGGATGATATTTAATACCAACTTCACTGCAGTTTAATGGAAAATCTGTATGAATTTTAAGCTCGAGAAAATTATTTACGAAGTTACATGAATTTAATAAAAACATTTTATTATAATACATTCATATTCAACGCACTATAGCTTGGGGTGTGTTTGGGGTCTGGGGGTCCCCTAGAAGATTTTGAGCACTAAACATTTAATTTCCTGCATTCTGGAGACATTTTCTGCACTGATTTATGGTAGAATTGTCTTTATTCAAATAAAGTGATTCAGATTTTTTTAGCTTAAACTTTTTTGAACAATGCACATTTGTTTCTTTTATCTTTAAATGGCATTGCATGTTTTCTTATTGTGCAAATATAACTTTCTCAAAGTATTTTCATTTGTTTTTTTAACATTTCTTGTTTAAAACCATTTTTCAGAACATTTAACAAATGCTTTAAAAAAAAGTGATAGAGACATGTCCCCAGTATCCACAGTGTAAATGACACCTATGAAATTAATACAATATTTGTGCACTAAGAACTCTTAAGGTGTGAAATCAAAAATACAAACATATTGTGTGGTATGAATTGTTGCAATTAGTTACACCTTGGCTAGATAAGTTAATGTAATATAATATGCCAATTGCTTCAGTGATTATTCATCCTGTTCGGTTTCTAAAGGCTGCTTTAAATATTGTATTATATAGTATTGGCTTAAAAGCAGCGGGGATAAGGAGGCTCCGGTTTTTAATTTTCCCTTGTTCCCGTCATCGGCGCATCTGGGTGATGTAAGTTTAATGTGCATTAGTTTGATGTTTCCATTCACATAACGTTAGCCTACAACAGCGGTGTAGTCCTCGTCTCATACACACCTGTCTCTCCGTAGCTGTTGTATCATTCACTGACCAATAACCTTCAGCGGGTCTTCCAGCTCTGCTGTTCCATTAGCGCTTGCCACAGTGTGACCAGCTTGCAAGCTGATGAGCTTGTTGTGCTAACTTCAGCACCACTGTTCTCAGCCTCGTCCGCCAACTTTTTTGTATCTCTGGCTTTCTGAATTTCAGACACTTGCCCATTCTGAGTCATCGAGCGAACGTCACACCAAACGGAGTATAATATGAAGTCTCACACACAAAGTATTCCTTTATGACATTACATAATTCCAATTTTTTAAATACTTTTAAGACCCTGTGAGTACCCTGTAGGCCACCGTGCTGCCCAAGTTGGAAATCACTGCAACCAATTCCATTTGTACTGACCACCTGGTCCATGAATTCTTATCTGAATTTGCTGAGTTTTTGTCAACTTTAGGTCTTACAACAGATAGTTATTATTGTAGAGGATTTTAATATTAATGTGGATGTTGAGAATGATAGCCTTAGTACTGCATTTATCTCTTTATTAGATTCAATTAAATTCTCTCAAAGTGTTCATAAACAGAGTTACTGTTTTAACCACACCCTCGATCTTGTTCTGGTATATGGTATTGAAATTGAACATTTAATAGTTTTCCCACAGAATCCCTTTTTATCTGACCACTATTTGATAACTTTTGAGTTTCTCTTGCTGAACTACACGCCATTAGGCAAACATTTCTATACGAGATGTCTATCTGATAGTGGTAGCTAAATCTGTGCATGTGATTCCATCAGCTTTTAATTCATTATCAAGACCCAAATTGATCATTTTGTTGATAGTGCTGCAGACTCGCTGCAGATGGCCGCCCACCCTGAGCTCGAGGTTTTTGCCTCTTAAAAGGAATTTTTTACTTGCTTCTGTTGCCTAGTGCTTGGTCTTGGTGGGAATTGTTGGGTTTCTGTAAGTAATATCACAGAGTTCATACTAGACCTGCTCTTCTATGAAATAACGGTTCTTGTGATTTGGCGCCATATAAATAAAATTAAACTGAACTGATTAAACAAGACACAAATAAGCAGGACTCTGAAGAAAGAAAGTGTTTGAAAAAACTGATGCCTTTAAAATGTGTTTACATTTGTGTGTGTGTGTTGGGAGGGGGCTGAGAAGAAGTATAATCATTCACTGGGGATCAGAGAAATCCCTAAAACTCAATTAGGCTGATTAGAGCAGATGCAATTGGTCACGCGATAAAGACACACCGCCTGGCAAAGCGAGGCAGGCAAAACGCTGTGTTCGAAAATACAAGTAACATAACTCTGCCAGTATCTGGCCGTCTTCCCGTTATAGTGTAGTCTGTGAGGGGGCTCCCTCTGTTTGCCAAGCCGCCAGACCATCGGTCTCACCTCGGCTCCAGTTTCTCTCTCTCTCTCTCTCTCTCTCTCTCACAGCAAAAGCATGTGATAGGTGTTACTGCGACACCAGGTCAGAGAGTTGATAAGAGTAAATATTTCACCTTTTTGTACGTCTCGGTCCAGCACCTCATCAAACAGCTTTTCCTGAACGGCTGGGGGCAAGTCCTCGATGTCTGCAATAAGAAGACAAGAACTTAATGACAGAAATCAAAAGAGAAGGTTATTAGAGGAGACACAGGCGTAGGGGAAGCGAAGTCTTAAGATTTATTCACATGCTATTTGATGAATTCATTATTTATCTAGTTAAACTAGCTACAACAACTGAAATGACTGATAAGGCTAATTAGAAAATTTTTCTGTCGTGGCTGTTTTCAACTCAAGCCATCATGTTTTGTTCTTTCCACAGTTGCATCTGCTTTCACTGCATGCCCAGAGCTCTTGTTAACACAGTAGCTTATTCTTTGGCTAAAATAAATGAATGCATTGACTTTGTGGAACTGAACAGAATGGCTTTCTATAGTGGCCAGAAGCCAAAGTCTGCATTGTCCTGAACACTCTGCATAACAAAAATCCTTAGCTTAGCTGCTAACAACAGACTGAACCATAATAGCTCTTCCACACAATGAAGAAACAGCATTGTATGCATGCAATTTTACAGAGAGAAATTGGCAAAAAAAGCTAAATATGGCTTTGTTATGAACAGGAGACATGCATCGTTGGCGGGCTGTTATACTCAGTATGTAAGAACAATACTCAAACAGCGAGCCAGAGGTAGCCTCCGTCTTTGGGCAGTTGGAAACAGACAACCGTAGCATTATGTTCCCTCAGCATCCAAACAACAAGCAATCTCATATGCCACAAGTAAACAAAACAAGCATTCTATCACACACTTGGCAAGCCAGAGGGGATGGCTAGACCGGGTTTCTTCAGCTACAGAGTTTTAAGTTCCCCCTTATAAAAAACACAGAAAGTACACTTTGACAGCTTCTGGAATTCACATTATGATTTTGCACAGTTGTTTTATTCGATTTTCTTCCACCAAAGAACACATGTTGTTGTGCATATTTGTTTGCTGATGAGGTGCTGACCCGCTGGAAGGGCGAAGGTCACCAAATCAGTGAGGAAATAGCAGGTGAAGTCTCCCTTGCGCTGGTGAAGGGAGGCTGCTACCTCTCGACGGATCTGCTCCGTTAGCTCAGGACACACCATGGCTGGAATACACTTGGCTGCCTGCTGGGACACCTGCAGAGATGAGAGGATACAGGGAAGGAAGCATAATCTAAATCAAGAGGATATGAGCCTGAGCCTTAAACGCAAGCCCTTTTACCAACTGTGAAAGGTCATATTTCACAAGTGACCACAAAATTTAAAATGGCTATATCAGCTGCCTCGAATAAGTCACTTTGATAAGGTGGATATCTACGATCTGATCAAAAAGTGTTAATCGTACAAGAGACAGATTAAGAGACAATCTGTAAAGATTGTGTGTAATCACTTTGTTCAAAATATACTCCATAAAGAGGCAGTAGTGGCGGAAGTAGAGGTTGAACCCCTGCATCTTTAAAACATAAGAAAAGAAATCAGTACCAGAGGGCAGGGAACTGTTCACAATTAGTGGAAATTCTGCAGGGATAACGTATACGGGGCACATAAATTTAGCTTAAGAGAAGTTTTTTACAAGTGAAAGTGTAAAATTGCTAAGAAAAGAAGGAGAAATTAGGAGGGTAAAGATGCAAACTTGTGACAGGGCAAGCTCAGATGTCTTGCAGATACATATACATTTCTACAGTTGAGAAATTCATTTACAGCATTGGCTTGGGCTAGTGATGGCTTCTGAATGAATTTGGGTTTTGCACATATACAGTAAGAGCAACGTGGCTCTGAGTAAAATTATTTTTGCAGCACAGTTGAATACTTTCAAAAGGCACTGCTGTCTGTGCGTTTAGGTGGGTGACTGTGAGCTTTGCCAATTTTACTTTTGCTCATCAAATCTAACTTGCCTCTAGGACAAGAGGGAGAAAAAAAGTTTCCCTGTTTGATGTTCAAGCAATTTTCAGCTTTGAAGCATTTTCAGGAGCATGATCCAGAGGTTACTCCATGACCCCCTCGGAAATGAAACTGGGACAGTGACTGAGTGTGGGAGGAGAGGTGTGTGTACAGATAATCTGGGATCACTGTGCTGACGACAACTGCGCTGCAGTCAGCCTCAGCACATGCACACTGCAGACACACAATAGCTCAGTGAGCCTTCTTGTTACAGAGACACAAGGGAAATCATATTTTTAACAGAACACTGGATATAAAAAGCATTACAAATATAATATAATTACTAATATGCTAATGGCTATCATACTGGAGAGCAGGGCGTGAAATTACGGTATACTCTGTGCACCAGGCTTCTTTAAATCTGTCCTCCTGCAAACACAGAGAGGGGAGTGTGTGGCTGAATCCTAGTCCCTTTTCCTCTCTACAAACCCTTTGCCCTTGTAATTCCCCTTGGTTGATCTCACTGGATGTTGAGATTAAGAGACATCACAAGAAAAAGCTGCATGATCTCTGATGCAAAAACAAACTGCAATCATACCGTTATTCAAGGGTTTAATTTCCAATTTTTATCAAGATCAGGTTTTTGAAAACAATGGGTTATGCTTTGTTTGAAGTTCTCTGCATGTTCAGTCTCATCTAATTTATGTCCTCCAGTAAAGTTTGTAAATTGAACAAAATTATTATGCTCAATGCTATTGTGCTCATTTGATTAAGCAGGAGCATGAGAAACAAATGTGAGTGATGTAACAAGGAGAATGACTGAGAAAAGGCCTAAAATTTGTATCTGCTGCACAGAATGATCCACACTGATCTATGATCTGTTTAAAGTGGTAGAGTCTAGTGTGTGGTCGCAGTGTAAACAGAATTCAAAAAGATACCTCTCCATCAGCCAATTCCTGGGATGGGTTATTTCTGGAAGAGTAACAATCTATTGGTTACTGACCTCCGTGAGTAAAACAGCCAGCATGTCCTGTCTCTGAAAGCGGATGGCGAGGTGGACCAGCGTGAAGCCGTCATCAAATGCTGAGGGCCGATTTAAAAGGCGCACCTCATCTGACGTTAGCTGTCGTGCGATGTCACCTCCCGATGACTTGTAGGCCTCCACAGCTGCCAGGTCGCCTTCCACAACACCTTTGTGACAAAGAGAGAAAAGGAAAAAGGTCACATTAATAAAGAACATTAAATGGCCATGTTAGACACCATTTTAAAGTGAAGAGTTTTTCTTTTGCATTCAATTAGAAATCAACACGAGTTAACATTTTTAAAGCATGTTACTTTTTATGCAGACCTTCAAAAAAAAATCCTGAATTTACAGCATGAGGATTCATATAAAACACAGGGTCTCTTTTGCAGCTTAATTCAGAAATTGGTAGATAAAATCCCATCATGACTGTGCACAACAGATACAAAAATGACTTATCTTCAGAGCAACCTTGTGCAGAGGACATTTTGTGCTCAACCAAAAAGTCTAAAATAATAGGGATCAGAATGTGCTTTATCTCTGTCACAGCTGTAACAGCTTTGAGACTTTGACGACTTTGAAGTCAAGGGGAAAAGACAATAGGGCGCCAAGTTGTAATCTGTCAGTTATTTTTCCCCTTCTTAATCTTCAGGCTTAGATCATAGCATGAGCGTTGAAGGATGCGTTTGATCAGACACACGCAGGTGTTTTCTTTACTTTTTTGGCACAAAGTACAAATATTACTAACTGACGGGAGTGATTAATGTCAACCACCGAGCATACAAACCCAACTACTGACCTATTCACCAAGACAATCTAAAACTATAGAAATATATACTTAAACAGAAGAAAACACACTACAGTCTACACAGTCCACTCTTTTTCTTTGAAGTGTTTCTCCCAAGTAAGTTATCATTATAATGATCCATCACTAAAACCTTTCCCTTAAAACACACATGCACAGACTATCTGGATGTTCAACATCCCCCAGGAACTTTTTCATATTTGATGCTCAGATTAAGGAAAAGCAAAAATATTATTCGATAGTCACTGGGAACTGCTCGGCCATTCTTTGAAGAGAAGTTGTGGTGGCGTTCACAGTGTAAACAGGAACTTTACTTCCTCTGTGCAGAAAACACCACTTTAAACCTTTAACACTATTAGGATGCAAACTGAGCACCAAACACATCTCGCAGCGCGTACTGAACGTGCCATAATTATGTTTTCCTGCCAGTAAAATGAAAGGAAAATATATTTGGTAAGACAAGAGAATAGTGTCTTCTATCTGAAAAATTGTGAACCATCCCCTATCTCAGGCATGAACCACTGTTGGTCTATTCTGGGTTTTAATGTTGGAAGAAATGTGCGTGTGGGTATAACAGTGAACTGTTTTGAGAGGCTAGAGGATAGGGATGTTTTTAGTACAACTCCTAAACTGAAGCAATAGCACACACTGATAAAAGTCAAAATGTGGATGGTTGTAGGATCACCTCGACACAAGAATAGTTGTCTGTTTTAGGTTTCAGCACTGATGCCAGCGTCGGTTACTGTGCTCAAGCCAGCAGTGAGATAAAGCCAAAGTTATACGCTATTTAAGGAGAATAAAACTATTTGGACAAGTGTATTATTATGACTGAACAAAATACATCAAACCTCAAAGTGTAAATTAATTTCATTGCTATACAGCTGCACAATATTTATCTTTCCATTTCTAGCATACAGTAAATGCCAGTGTCGTATTCTCTCGTACATTTGGCAGCATTAAAACACTGTTGAGCTTTTGTTCTCACGTCAAAAGGACCACACACAATGCTCAGCTGCATAATCTGTGTGTGAGCGAGACAGAGAGCGAGAGAGACATGGAGTGGGTGGAAGAACTCACTGTGCCATGTGGAGCTGGCTAGCACTGTGAGAGATGAGGAGAGAAACTATACAATAGCAGCGCAGTGTGATAGAGAGGGATCACAACCACTTTCCACAAAGCACTCCATTAGTGTGGGTGTGCCTGTAGCCCTGCAGTCAGTACTGTACCCACAGATCCTTTAGAGAACACAGAAGGTGCAAATACGCAAAGAGGCGTACACTTAGACACAGAAAGATGAGACAGAATAGATCAGGCTAAGTGGTGCTGGTCTTTTCCCTCCACATAGTCTATGTTCTTTTCTTTCAGTAATGTGGACAGCCATCAGACAAATCTTGGTACTTTAAGAGTCTGCTTGTGATTGGTACGTTTACCTGCTTAACTACCCACTTCAGCGGATAATACACCATTATATCTGTCTATCGGATATATAGGTGATGAACAAGGCTGACAGATTTTTGGAGACAAAAGACAAAAGAGTTTCTTTGTTTTTGTCAAACTAAGCTTGTTTACCAAAGTTAGGATTTCAAATTGGCCAAAAGAAACAAGATAAACCACACTGATTACTACACTATCTTGCTCACAACAAAGTATCCTTCCTCTGCCTTCTTATTTTTCCTCAAACTGCAAAAGTCAGCTGTTTACCAAGTCATCTAAACTTTACTTTCTTAAAACAAGCAAAAAAAAGTGTGCAAATAAGTGGAGATTATTTCACCAGTTTCCAGCACAAATTTGTTTTGTTTTTATGATTAAATGTGTATGCTTTCATAAGGACACATTTTTAAAATAATATTGTAGCAATCTCCCTTGTTTGGTCATGTTTCAAGATACTGACACTCCTTTTTAGAAACTTTGCCAAAGCAAGAACGCTAGCACTCGGCATCTGCACTGACAGGTGAAATTGTCCCTCTGTTGGCAGAACTATATATAATATATAAGTACTGAGGGTTTAATGTGACACCTTATTAGTTGTGAAGATGGATGTTATATGCAGTGAACCCAGTCCCAATCCCTATTTGATAGACGGCTTTTGCAAAAGCTCCCACAGGTTTAACAATCTTCAGGGATTTACAGGAAATTTACAGGAAAATAAATTAAGAAACTCAGAAGAATAGAGTCCTTTTTCACATCAGACACTTTTACATGTTCCTTGGTATTGTGTGTCTTGGCTCACTGACATTTCTTACTTAGGCTGCATTCAGACTGCAGGCCAAAGTTACCCAAATCTGATTTTTTTTTTTGCTCACATGTGACTTAGATCTGATTTTTTTATATAATAGTGTGCCCAAGTCACATGGAATCTGATCCTTTCCAGAGTCGATTTGGGCTACTTTCATAAGAAGTCCAAATCAGATACAGGCTGGATTTTTAAAAATGCAGTCTTAGTCGGGACAGCCAGATCGGTATTCATGATGTCACTCTAGAGTTACTGTTGTCACAATTCTGCGTTAATAGTGCAGTGAACGCAAACACGGAGGATGGCAGCGACTTTGCCAGCGAGGTTTGAGTGGACTCTCTTTCTCCTCGTCCTTGTTATCATTTGTTCACAAATTCCCTTTCTTCCACCTGAAATCAACTTAAAACTGAAATCATAGAAGCTAACCTCTGTGGCCTCTATGTTCACTCCCGCATGACACCGTATTATTCTTTTGCACAAGCAGGTCACTTTCAGGTAGGGATGTACCAATCCGACTTTTAAAGTCCTGATACCGATGTTGATGTCTGGTTACTGGACATCGGCTCATGCTGAATACCAATCTGATAACAGTGTAAAAAAATAAGCTGTATTCCTCATTGTAAGGAAAAGACTAGGAATCATTCATCATGTTAAGGCTATGTGCAGCCTTTTATTTCATTAAGCTCTTGCCATCTCTTTTTCTCTTCCTCCAACAACATCCTCTTTTCATTCTCTTTGCCTCTGCCATTACCTAATGCAATGTCAATAGAGGCTGCTGAGCTAAGATATGCCACTTTCCCCCAGCCGCAGCATAATGTTGCTTAAACTTGGGTGTAAGGCTGGGCAATAAAACAATAATGATAATTGTCGAAATAGAATTTTCCTCAATAACAAATGTTCAATAAATCTGATTTCTCATTAACAAATTAGCACTTAAATTTTCTATTAAGATATTTATTTTTTGAGGATAATTATGATTTAATCACAGTTGTTTTGAATGTTCTACCTGAGATTTGCATGTTGCAGACTGTATATAAGACAGTGGCAGGTGAAAGTGCGACGCGTTGTCTGTTATCTGTCCTCCAACACCGCACACACAGATGCCAAAATGAACATACCTACTGTAAGTTCTAAGTGGTGGTGGTGATGGAGCAGTGGATAAGACACCTGCCTTTGGTGTGAGAGACCCGGGTTCAATGCCCCACTGTGACCCATCCACCATTGTGTCCCTGAGCAAGACACTTAACCCCTAGTTGCTCCAGAGTAATTGTAAGTCGCTTTGGATAAAAGCGTCGGCTAAAATGAATAAATGTAAATGTACATTACATGATAAATTGGTTAGCTAGCTCACAACGATGTTTATTGGTTGGATACTCTGACTTACCGTGGCGTGACAGTTTTTTAACGAGGCATGACAGTGCGCCTGCGCAAGCTTGGAGAATGACGTATAACTTATGGAATTACTATAGTCATACGATACAACCATGTTTTAACAACGAAGCAACTTTGAGCACAAAATTGAGCTATTTCTCAAAAAATGTTTGGCGAACTATGTGGTTAATCAACATTGTAAGGAAATGACTCTGAAAAATATGACGTATCATAGAAATGTCAAAATACACTGGAGAGGGGCTTTAAACCTTCTTATGCGTGTTTCAGACCAAATGTGAATTTTCGCCTCGCGTGAGTACATTCGCTGCAAGTGTTCACACACAACGCGAGAAGGCGAACTGTATGAAATCAAAGTAAACATTTTGCTGAAATTAAATAGCAATAAACAGATTAAACTGATGCCGAAATAACTACAACATGATGCAGATGTGTTAAACATATGAATTCATGCTTTGTCAGGTCTGTCAGCAAGACAGCAGGACAACAACTTCTAAAATGTTAGTTTTCTGAATGGACTTCGGATCGATCAGGGCTATGTTATGCTAACTTGGTCACAGTAAAGTACAATGATAGCAGGAATAAAGTTACAGACACATGTTTTCTGAACTCACCAGGTAGTTCAACCTCCTCGCTTTCTTTTCTCCAAGTAATGTCC
>JAPMOB010241541.1:0-10149 GCA_029875015.1 Lepomis gibbosus
CTTATATACGCCTACGGTTACGCCGTCACATGCTACCGTTCTCACTAAGCCAATAGGATTGGAGTAGTTTTCATTCGCATCCAGCCCTGCCACGCCTAAAGGCGTTCCCATAGTGTTGTCACCGACACAGTTCGAGATCCCCTCGAAGGGGAACTCCTCCACCTGCTCCCTTGACCCAGTTCCCACAAACAGTGTTGTAGTCTAGTTTTCTACAGTAGGGCAGGCTTTGGGAATTAAACACTTAATTTCCTGCTTTCTGGAGACATTTTCTGCATCAATTTATGTTGGAAATGTATTTATTTATTAATAAGGGGAACACATTACATTTACTATTTAGCATTTCTTTTTGCAAGCTATTTTTCAAAAATGTTTTAACCAAATGACTTCAAAAAGTGGTGGGGACATGTCCCCAGTGTAAATGACACCTAGGTGGGGAGAGTAGACTGATTTTCTA
Organism: Lepomis gibbosus; assembly: GCA_029875015.1. NCBI lineage: Eukaryota > Metazoa > Chordata > Actinopteri > Centrarchiformes > Centrarchidae > Lepomis > Lepomis gibbosus. The sequence continues at coordinate 455 of JAPMOB010241541.1, forward strand.
ATGTTTAGTGTTAATCGCTATGTAACTATTATTAAAGATAATGGAAAGTTGAGGCTCAGTAGCAGTAATAACCAGTGTTGGGCAAGTTACTCAGAAATTGTAATATATTACTAGTTACTTATTACTCCTTAAAAAAGTATTACCTTACTTATTACTGGGCGATAAAAGTAACTACTTACGTTACTCATTATGTTACTATATTACTTTTCAGTGTTTCCCACAGAATAAACATTGTATCAATAATAGAAGCAAGGAGTGTGGTTTTTACAAAGTATAGGCTATAGCCCTGGCCTAACGTTGCTTAAAGCCACCGGCTGAAATAAAAAAATAAAAGCAAGCAAATCCCGACTTTTAAACTGCAGTTTTACGGCACATGTAGCCTGTTTAAAAGAGTAGATTTCAGTAGTTACAAAACGTTACGTTAACACCACTCACTCCAGATGAGTTCAAGCATCAGTGGCAGCAGCTGCCGGAGTTTCTTTCTGTAAGTTTCACGTCGCTATGCTGCTTCAGCAGATGCTTCAATAAATCAGATTTAGAATTGTTTGTGCTTTTTGTTGGTCGCACAAAGTTTACAATAGACGACAATGTTCTTTGCATCTTAGCCTGTGACACAATAATGGCAGTAACTACTTACAGCTGTGGAAATAAGGCCTCTCTGCCTCGGTCTCCTTTCTGACTTTAGTTTTTGGCTCAGCTGAGCTGTCACACAGTCGTGGATTTACGTAAAGTCTGGTGCGTTCAGTAACGAGTAACGCAGGGTTACTGGCCTCACTAACTAGTAATAATATTAGAACAGTAATTAGTTACACTCCTTAGTTACTGGAAAAAGTTATATTATTACTGTATTAATGTAATATTACTGTAATAATATTACAGTAATATTACTGCCCATCACTGGTAATAACAATGAACATGTGTGCAGTTCTATCACCAAAACTCATTCATTACAGAATATTATTAACAGTGAGGATGCAAAAAGTAGTCCACATATTCTCAAGCACACTTATCTTCCAGAAACTTAGGTTAAAGCCTTCTGTATCAGCTGAAATACATGAACACACATCCGGGAACTTCTACCGTACAGACACACACAGTATCCAGCATTCATTGATCCACCACACTAACATTAGTTAACTACTTAGCTGCAATCTATTATACCAACAGTCCCCTGCTTTTACAGTTCTGTTAATGAGAACGTTAATGATAACATATCTACTACTTTCACTCACCAGGTAACGTTACGATAGCATTGGCCACATCTGGCTCCTTTTCTGTAGTTTCTATAATGTTTATAATTACTGCTCTTGCGGGTCACCCGGAGCAACTTCCACTGCAGGCTTACGAAAACACTAAAGGAGTGTAGTTTGAGTTTTGCTTTTGTTTCTTCAGTGATTCACATTAGCTAATTTCAAACTTGCGGCGAGTGACCGCCAGGCAGCTGTGTGGTTATTTGGTAGGTGACCCGGTCACAGGCCGCGATAATCCTAAATGTCAGTGCATTGACGTCATTCTGACGTCACACCCGAGCTCCGACCTCCGAGGTAAATGGCCCCCTACAGTGCAATTCGGCTAGGTATACATCTACGCTAAAATATCAATGTGAAAGTCATCATAGCTTGCGAAGTATAGACCCAGCTCCCAACCCAACTTTAAGAATATATCAACGGCAATATTTTTTTTATCGCCCGATAAGAGTCTCTCGTTAACGCAGCACGTTAATGCCGATAACGGCCCACCACTAATTCAAATACAAATAATTTCCCTGCCTCAGCAAATTAACAGACTATTCTAAAGACTTATTATTTTGATACTTTCTAATTTTCTACTTTTATACATTTTGGATCCCACTTTTGTACTTTTTAACTTGCCCTTTTACTCCTTTGTTGTATATATTGTTGTATATAATTGCTACTGTTTATTAATGCTATTTACCTTTCTTATGCATCGCATCTAAAATGTGCCTTGTGTTGTTCTTACACTGTTGTAATCCAGCTGTTTGGCTTAAGTGAGGAAACCTATAATCTTCTGACCTGGTCCAATTCCAAATATCTAGATACCTCAAAGAGTCATTACTTTCAGGAAAATCTGGTGGCCAGCCAATGAGAAGCTGGTTGCACCATGCTTCCTTGTTCCTCAGTACTCAGGTCTGTTAAATCTTGAAGGTTATGATAATGCTTTAATGGCAACAAAATGTACAAGCTTTTCTAAATCAGGGGAAGGGTTATAAATTGTATTGGGATACTGAAACATGGTCTAAAATAAATACCATCCCAATAGGGAAACACTGTTTTAGGATAAATCTACAGATGCACACAGACAAATAAACTACTAAATGTATATTTCAAATTTTTTTCTTAAAGAAGACATGTTAAAGAAGCAAAGCCCAAAATCTCAAATTTGAGTAACGCGTGATAAAACAATGCTTTTGCCTGCCGTGTCTCGCCTTAAAGTTCACTCTCTCAGTAGTCAAACTTTTGTCATGGCAACATTTTTATTGGTTGTGAGAAATGTTCAACTTCACCTTCAACTGATTTATTATTTCCTTGCTGACTTTTTTTTACATTACAAATATCATGGCTGGAGGGTTCACTAAAGGGAGGACATCAAGGCAAGACAATGTGCTAATGTGGAACAAAAAGCACTCTATGATAGATCCATCTCACCTTAATGTCGGTGTGTGATGTTATCTGACGTTTGTTTGGCTATTACAGAGAAACCTTATGCCTTCTGGCTTCCTTTATGGCTCAGTCAGATCAGTCGGAACAACAAACATGCTCACTTTATCAGTATTGTAATTTGTCTCTGAAGACAACTTAATGGTCTCTTTACAAGGACACATCAAGAAAAGCAAAGAAAAATTGCCTATTAAAGTGTTTTCTCTTTTACTTTCTATCTCTGGCACACAGTCACCCAGAAGCATATTATACCTTTATCAGAGATAAAAACTCTAAGGACCTCCAGTAGCCATATGCCTTTGATTGAAGAAAAAAGCAGCTAATCTGTCAACTTTAAAGATACACAGCTGAGCTGAGGGTGTTTTATTCTATTTGGTAACATATCTTCAACTAATTCTGACATACCCCGCTATGAAATATATTTTCTCTGATTTGAAGGGTCTGCTTTGACTTGCCAGTTTGAAGGTAATCAGCTTCAACAGTTCTTTGTCAGTGTCTACCAGCTGGCTGCCGTATCAAACAGAGCTCAGCAGCATTTCAGCCTGAAAAATTGAATAACCAAAGGGTGTTTTAGAAAATAACACTCGTTCTTATCACACTACGAACTCATTTCAAGGCAGAGCAAAAAACATTTAAGTAAAAACGCCCAACAGCAGTACCAGTGTTTGATTGGTATTGTATTTATTGTCTGAGAAAGCATGAATCACTGCACAATTCTGAGAGAAGCATCCCGTTGTGAAACTGTTATGATTCTGCAGAATCTCCTCCTTATCCCCTGTGTCTATGTTCTCCCTCCCAGTGTCTCCTGTTGTGCTGCGTTCTAGGCAACTCGGAACTCGGAAATTTCTGACCTCCAACTAGAAAAAGTACTATGGATCACCACTTGAAGTTGGATTTCCTAGAAAAAATATTTATCCCGACTTCACGAGTAGCGGCTGAATGACTCATAACAATGGCAGCACCCATAGCCAACACCTTTCAATAAACGGTTACTAAAAACGGTTACTAACCCATGGAACTGACCAACTTTAAAATATGAGGGGCTGTGTGAGAATTCATTTTGGCTCTCTCACATGCATACATTCACCTTTCACAGTGATATATTTTCATTCTTGCATTAATTTATTTTCATTCTTAAACCCACACAGTTTTATTCTCATTTATGTATTAAAAATCACACATTCAGATATTTTATACTCATATTCACATATTTTAACAACCACATTCTTACATTTGATCTCATATCCATATAGTTTGTAGCGGTTTGCCTGTATGTTTTGATGTGCCAGCCGGATCCTCGTCTGACAATGTTATTGAGTGCTTTTACTCAGGACAATCCACCACATGGGTACATGACTCAGCACTCTAAACACTGTCATGAACCCACTCATTCAAATGTAACCACCACACTGCATGCACACAAATAAACACAACAATAATCAGAGTTTCAAATATAAATCAGTGTATTAAATAAACATCATGCCTTAAAACCCAACACAAAGAAAAATGTCTTTCACAGTCAGGATCTCTGGAGGTTTCAGCTCCATTTTCCCCATCAGAGTGAATCCTGTTGCCAAAACAAAAAATAGATGATCTGTCCAGGCAAAAGCAAAGCAAAACTCTCAGGCACTTTTGGAGCTAACTTGTTACCAGGCTCCTTGTGCTCACCATATTTAAGTACACGGGGGAAGGTTTTCATTTTACGAAAAGTTGGCTGTTGAGGTCACGATGAAGGCTTTGTGATGATGAAGACAGAGCTCCTGGTATTTTCCTCTAGCTGACTGCAGACTGTAGACAGGGCCTGCCTGATTTTACTGACATGTTTAGATTTAGTTGATTTGATAATCAGTGATTGCTTTTTGTGCTTCTACTATGACTAAGTAGGCTACATAGTTAAATGGTTTCTTTTTATGTCGGTTTTAACTGTGTTTATTGTCATTTTCCACCGAATCTTTGAAACCTTATCTCGGTTTGAATTAACTTCCACTGCTTCCAACGACCAACGGAGTTTGGAGGTTTGTCAAACGAGTTGGTTACTACACAAAAAACAGACAAGATATCCACCTTAGAACACCAAGCCAGAATCAACAGCTGAGCCGACTGGCAAATCAAAATTATTGAGACCACTGCGCAGTGGTTCAATATACCCTGATTTGAGACTGACTGATTAAAACTGACTAGTACTCACTAGTAACTAACTGTTATTAAGCTAGACCCAAGGATTCCAAACACCTTGGGCGGACAGCAACGTTGGTTGTGCCCAAAAATCTTGGGGGGAGCGCCTGTGGGTTTATTATCCCCCTTCAAACCCCTTTGTCTCTGAACTGTGGCCTCTGAAACCAAGGTTCCTCCCGGGGCTACGCCTGTCTGAGGGTCGCTTTGCCATCAATCGGAAATACCCCGCGTTTCCGCGGCTGGGGCAGTCGCAGGCAGTGCCCGCTGCCTTCGTCGCCCTAAGTGCAGACCTCGAGATACCCGGTGCATTTCATATTTGCATATGAAATTAACTTGTATTAATATTCATATTTTCAGAAAGAAAGTACAGGTTCCTGACAGGTACCATGAAATTTGCAGCCTCCGGGCCACTAGTAGAGCTTTGGTATTTAAGTCGGGTTTAGCACAGGGCCAGTATCAACTCAATGTAAAACAGAATTACCTTTCCCGTTATCATTTTAATACACATCTAAATGTTCAAGTTACCTATGCTTTTTGTCAAAGTACATCATTAAAGCTTTAGAAAGGAAATATTAGCTTGTTTGTAGGTTGTAGATGCTGGTTACTGTTACCATTATTGAGAGTGAAGATGCATGTTGCGATGCTTTACTTCCAGGGACCCAGCAACCTGCCTGTAATCTAGTGTGTAAACAGCGTTTGGCTGCAGCCTAGTCCCTGCACAGCATTTTGATCACACTCCTGTGACAGGGAACACCTGTAGTCGACTGCTGAAGATAAGACTTGTCAAGCACGCTGAGAAGCAGCACGGTCCCTGCATACCAATGGCCTGAGGGACAAACAGTATCTCAAGGTAATTCTATTCTGAAGGCCTATTCACCAACTAGGACGCAAAAAAATTAATTAGCTCTGTTAATGTGGATGATTAAATCAATCTGGCACCAGTAATCTCTGAGCTAAGAAAAGAGCTGGAATAATCCTGCACCAAGATATTCTCACCTCATCAGGAGTGCATACTGTATGTCACATTTGGATTCAAGACGATATACAGCCTTTATTTGTTTTAGCTCAGTAAGCAGGTATAAATTGGTATGAAATGTGACAGTGTTGTCCCTATCATTAGCAGTTAAGAATGTCTGTTTTCTGCACAAAACCACTTCCTATCACAATCTGTGTCTGTTTAGAACTGTTATTTTATGGTAACAATAGGTCACCACAACTGTCAAGCTTTAATAGCAGCAGTAATAAAAACAACCTTCATCCCATTTGAAGAGTATCAAAGGCAGACTCTTTACAAGTTGTCAAAGTACAGTGCAACATCCTGTGTCCCACATTTTCCATTGAGTAATTTTTGATAAAAAAAATTGTATTATATTGCAATAAAGGGTCTTATCTGTAACAAATAAATAAATAATAAAACAACTTCAAATTGAATTTCTCATTGCACTACTACTGTACACAAGAAGTAAGTGAATTTATCCAGCTTTAAGCAGAACGAAATTGTTAATTCTTGATGCCTTTAATCAATAAATCCAAAGTGTGCCATATTTGGTACTGTGCAGGTAAAACCAGGAAAGCCTTGTTCAATAAATTTATTTGGCACCACTGTTCTATTTCTATATGAATTTGTTATTTTCCTATTTTACTGGTTCCTGAAATAAATGTTATCCTGCTCTTTTCTAAGAAGACCAACATTTGAGGCTGTGGGCATGTTCAGAATTGCCTGGGGCCTCATTTATACCTTCACCACTACGACAATATTTCTGTACATAAACATATTTATTTATAGCTACAAATAACTTAACTTGCTGTTTGTTAGACTAATCTAACATAAATGATGGCAGAGTGACGAGTATGCCAACTAACCCCGCCTTTACATTAATAAACTGTAGTATTACTATAGTATAATATAAGAGTTGTTAATATGTCCTATAGTACGTTTGTAGTATTTTATAAATATTTTTTCACCAGCTTTGGTATTGATTTCTGTAGTGCTATTTAGCTAGCGTAGCCCTATAATATTCCAATAATAATAGTAGTATTCCTGTATTTTCAATAGTATTACTCCTATATTATTCTAGAAACTAATAGAATTCCTATCGTAATGATGAGGATATTATAGTAAATTCCTAACTTTGTATTGTGCTTAGAAACATAGAAAACACTGGTTATTCTATGTAGAACAAAATAATCATGGAATTGTAAATAATCCATTTAAGTCTTTTAAATGAAGTGTATTACTCTGAAATGTTATTTCATCCTACTTTTTTTTGGTTTATTGCAGAACATTTTTATTACATTCCAGCATAATTCATTTCACTACAGACAGATAAAGTAACCAACCATCTAAAACAGCAACAGACCAAAAACGGGCTTTTTACCTTAAAAGCTCACTGATTCAGAGGGGCATGAGAGAGAAGGCTTGGCCTATTGGCAGCAGAAATTTGTTCAGCAGGACTCACCATAACCTCAATCCACCTTAGGCCTGCGTGAAAAGATTCTACAAAGAAGGCCAAATTATTCATTCCGTTACTGACCGACCAAACTCCAGTGTTTCCCCTCTCCCAGTGTGCCCTTGTATGTAAAGTCAAAGATACATTCTCTCCTCATTACAGATAGTGGTAATGAGAAACAGGGAAAAGAGCAGGTACTTGTCACTATTGGCTGGAGTATGTTGATAAATAGTCCCAATTAGCAGTAACCTTCAAGGAGCCACTCAAGGTTTTACCACAGAATCAGCCTTGTTTGCCTGGGTAGTAAGTCCTCATGTTCATGTGACTGAACATCTTAAAACTACAAAGACCTAAGTTTATCCTCGACTCTGCACGCTTTGAGTTTTTCAACTTAAGGTTTGTCTTTAAGTGAGGGAACTGTTTGTAAAGAATGGCTCTTTTCACCATTGGCTGGTAGAATTATCAGTTTGACTGTGTGAACCAAGTGAATCTTTTTCCTCAGCCTACTTGACTTGACCTAGGTTCAGATTTCTTCAAGGATGTCTTATAGAATGACATAATAGTCAGAAAAGGTCAAATGAACAAATAATTACCATCACAGTTTTGCTGTTTCTAAACATGAAAAGACTTTCCATTAACCCCGTCCACCACAGTAGTGCAAAATTAGGTGCACCCCTGTTTAAACGAGGTCAGGATTTCTTCAAATCTATCTTGAAAATACACTCACCATATTATGTAAACTCATGTAGTTATACTACTACTACTACTACTACTACTACTACTAATAATAATAATAATAATAATAATAAGAAGAAGAAGAAGAAGAAGAAGAAGAAGCAATACAAAACCAAGATATAAAACATGATAAAATAATTGAAATAGATACAACAAACAGCATCAGCTGAGAAAATCCCATTAGAGCCTTAAGAAGAGGTCACTTGTTTGTTGGCCTGAGATCTCCAGCCAGGGAGTTCCACAGCTGAGGAACCTGGACAGCAAAGGCCCAGTCACCTTTAGTGACCAGATTTTGGAACCATCAGTAGGGCCCTGCAGCAGTGATCATTCTCTTGGGGTGTTAGCAGAACACAGATATTGGCATGAGCCTGACCATTTAATAAAACTGACAGGAATCCAGTGTAGGATAGCACAGATTGGGGTGATATGGTCGCTTCTCTTAATGGAATGGTTGGTTATTATCTTTCCTCCTTTCCTTACTGGCCATTATTCTTTTGCACTGGGACATTTCCATCACTTGGACACTTTACATAACAATGTCAGACAGTTTTGTTCCAGACTGAAGTGAAATGAGTGAAATGTCTCAACAGCTTTCGCAACAACATTCTAAATGTTGCATACGCTGTGTGCTACGAGCATTAAACATGATAAAACAGTGAATAACACTAATTATCTTGTTATAATGGCACCTGTCAGTGGGTGGGATATTTTAGGCAGCAGGTGAAAGGTTTTGTAAGTGGCAAGTGTAAGGATTTGAGTGACTCTGACAAACTGTGATGGCTAGATGACTGGGTCAGAGCATTTTTAATACTGCAGCTCTTGTGGGTGTTCCCTGTCTGCAGTGGTCAGTACCTATCAAAAGTGGTCCAAGGAAGGAAAAGCTGTGAACTGGTGACAGGGTCAAGGTAAGCCAAAGCTCACTGATGCATTTAAGGAGCGAAGGCTGGCCTGTGTGGTCCGAGCCAATAGACGAGCAACTGTAGGTCACATTGTTGAAAAAGTTAATGCTGGTTAATGATAGAAAGGTTTAAGACCACACAGTGCATCACAGATTGTTGCGCAGCTGCAGACCAGTCAAGGTGCCCCTGCTGACCCTTGCCACTGCCAAAACTGCCTACCAAGGGCACGTGAGCGGCAGACCTGGACCACTGAGCAATGGAAGATGGTGGTCTGGTCTTATGAAAGACCTTAGTCACTAACCTGCGGAACACATGGCACCAGGATGCACTATGGAAAAAAGATAAGCCGGAAGAGGCAGTGTGATGCTTTGGGCAAAGTTCTGCTGGGAAACCTCGCGTCCTGCTATTCATGTGGATGTTAATTTGACAAGTAGCAGCTACCTAAGCATTGTTGCAGACCATGTACACTAGGGGTGGTGAAAAAAATCGATTATTGATTAATCGCGAGTATGTTATGGACGAGTATGAATCGATTATTAAATTTTCAAAAATCGATTTTTTATTATTATTATTTTAAAATTTTTTGCATTATTTTATTTTGTAAAAAATGTTAAACCGCAAGTTGAACGTCACGAATGCGCGTTACTCGGCCAATTCCAGTTAGCAAGCGCGTGTAACGGCTCGGAGAGAGCTAAGAAAATCACAACGTCGATATCTTATTTTATGGCTAAAGATATGAGGCCATACAGTGTGGTTGA
>JAPMOB010241542.1:2886-40753 GCA_029875015.1 Lepomis gibbosus
GGATGGATGGATGGATGGATGGATGGATGGATGGATGGATGGATGGATGGATGGATGGATGGATGGATGGATGGATGGATCAAAAAACAGGGAGTAAGCTTTCTAGTCTTGTTACTAATATTTTGGAGAGGAGTTTCAGATAATCATTCAATAAGGAGATGGGCCTGTATGAGCCTGTAGTTTGTAGTCTTTTTTTCCTTTTTTTTGTTAGAGAAATGTGAGCTTCTCTCAAAGACTGTGGTAAAATGCCTTTCTGAAAAGAGTCACTAAACATGTCTAGAAGCGGGTCAGTCAGCAAGTCATGGAACTCCTTGTAGAATTCACTACTGAATCCATCTGGACCTGCAGCATTACCAGACTGTAACCCCTTGATAGCGCGGAGTACCTTCTTCCTAGAAACAGGGGGCTTCAAGAGATGTTTTCTGGTCTTCAGATATACTAGGAAGGTTGAAAGAGGGAAAAAAAGTTTCATCAGTTTGTAGTCCAGATTCATACAAATGTTCATAGAGGGTTCTAAATGCATTATTAATGGCTACAGTGTCTGTTTGCCCCAGCTATCCATAGTTGAAGAGATAATTTGGGTCTGCTTTGTTCTTGATCAGATATGATAGGTATCTCACTACCATATCGCCATGTTCATACATTTTTATCTGCTTAGTCTGATTTTACCTTCTGCTTCTTTTGTCCATAATAAATTTAAAATGCAGCGGAGTGTAGAAATCTCTTTAAGCTTCTGTGCAGATGAGCTTCTGACATGTTCTTTCTCAGCGTATTTCAGCTTGGACGCAAGGATTTTTCTTTATTGATCCTGCGTTTGCCTCTTAGTGGACATATAAGAAAAGGCCTTAGAAGTTTCCCAGAGCAATGGGTCTGTGGTTGAGGTTGAATTAACAGACACAAATGACTGAAATTCTTCTCTAACGTAAGATAGGAACTTGTATTTTGTATGTTGGGCTCTCCACACGTCTATATAGTCTAGGTCCTTGCAAAGCGCTGAGACAATTTTGGCTTGAGATGAAAGTGATAATTTCCCAGGTGGAGATTTGTCCATAATAGGATTTAAATACCAATTAAAATCTTCTCCAATAAACATATTTCTGATATTAAGATCTATCACTTTACAGAAAGAGGAAGTAAGGAGGTCACTTGAGTATCCAGGTGGCTTATAAATATTCATTATGGCTATTTAGCCCCATGAACTATACCTATCACAATCACCACCCTGCTGTCTTTTATACAGCCTAGAAGTTTGAATGGTACATTCTTCCAGGTTAAAATAGCCACACCTTTACCTCTTAAAGTAAAAGTAAAATTAACCTGTCCAAAACCTCCTTGTTGTAATTTCAGATGTGTGCTATTGTTGAAATGTTTTTTCTTGCAATAGCGCTATATCAACACATTCCCTTTAAAGATAAGTTACAATCTTTTTCCTTTTGACAGGTGTATCGTTTACGTTCCAAGTGCATATCTTCAAAGCTGACGTGATAATGGGCCATGAACCGAAATATTGCCTGAACACATGTTGCCTGTAATGTAATCCACAACAGAGTGATTCAAATAGAACCAGAACATAACATTATAAAGGTTATAGCAAAAAGCATTGCCCTTAATGCACCCCATGCCTAACATTGGCATTAAATGTACACACTGTCCTTCTCCTAAACTTAGAGGAGCTCGAGTGAAAGGGTTCTCTAGCAACAAAAGAAAGATATTTATTTATCAGGGAGGTCGGAAGGCACCACTTACAGTGATCCTACAGAGTTAACAAAGAGTCTCAGTGCTCCAAATCATATCGTATATGTCCAACTTCAAAACGTAATGATAGACTGGCTCAGCAAAGGGTAAATTGTTCAGACACAATAATCATGAGTCCTTGAACATTAAAAAGTAAATTTGAATGATGAAACAACTCTTTTTGAACTTACTCCATGGGCCTCTCTCCATTAGAGGGTGATTAAAATGGATGACTCATCAAAAATGTGTGGTCATATGACCATTTGCGCCGCCAGGTCATTTTTCCGGGGCTTTAGCTGTAGCCCCGAATGATACTTAATGCAATAATCTTCATGATGCAGCCTCTCTCGCAGGTCTTTAAAGAGCATGGCCTTCTCACAGTAATAGTGCTATATTTTGTTCAAAGTTCACATATTGACCCCCCCACCGTTACTCTGCCTCCCTGCATTTAGAAAGAGCACAAGAGGAGAGAGAGACTGAGAGAGGGCATTGCTCACAGCTTCTGAATTGTCCCTTGCAAAATTGTAATCAGTACATTTAAATATAAATACAGTTAACAAAGCTGCAAAGTAGTGCGAGAATATCATGACCCACCTGGCCGCGACACTGACACCTGTCCGTTTTGTCTTGCTGTCTCTCTACCAATCGCTCAGAGACACTTTACTTTGACTGTCTCTGTGCTCTAGGATGCTTCATTCGGCCCATAAAGCATAGGCCTAGACTGACATTAGCCTGGCCCAATCAATCTCTTACAGCACCCAGTCCTTCCCCCTCTGCTCCAGCTGTTTCTTGTGTTGTGGGCCAAAAATATAATAATTCGCCAAATGCAAGTATAGATATAAGCTAAAAAAAATTAGACTACTAAAAAATTTATAAGCTACTGATTACTATTATCAGTTTATACCACACCATAATTTGGTGTGGTATAAACTGATAATCACTCTAAGCCCTTGGGGGTTTCTTACCTCTCCTGCATAATCCATACAGTATTCTTTTTAATATATATGTGTCTTTGTGCTAAATAAATGAATAAATAAAATAAAATAAAAAAATTACTGTATTACATTCTATTATATTTTTAGATTCTGAATTGTCACCCAAACTTTATCCTTTACAAAAATAAAGACATTTCCATTCAGGAAATTAAGTGTTTAATGCTCAAAATCTCAAAACCCCCAGACCCCCCAATTTAACATTATCAGTGTTAATTATTAGCAGTTGTAGTTATAAAATGCATAATAAATGTAGGCTATATACAGTATATATGCAAAAAAAATAAACAAAAACTTTCAAATTTTCATAAAATAATTCTAATTTCTGATTAGTGCACCGAAATATGTGACATCATCTTTTTCTTGCTGAGCCCTGCCCAGAACAGAAGGGACAAAAACACAAATACATAAATGTCTCATTTACCCAACTTTGGCAGAATATGTTGTGTTCATGTATGAAATGCTCATAGTAAGAAGCTACTTAAGAAAATAGGTTTAAAGTGCCTTTAAGAGACCGACAGAAGAGACAGAGATAGGAATAGATAGCAGACTTCTATAATGGTAAACAGAGGAGAACCAGGAGAATGAGTAAGAGTGAGCCATATGAGAAGGGACTCAAACACGAGGCTTAGTTGGGACTGGAAGAGAAAAGGGCAGTATGGAGTAACCAGGTAAAGTGCTTACATGAGCATTCCAACACCTTTGCAGGCAGGGAGACAGACAAATGTGTGGAGTGGCATTTATTCAAGATAAGAGTAGGTCTGATACCGACACCATGGACGTAAGATCCTGCCCTCTGTTTGTCTGCAAGGCACTTCAGGTCATGCAGGTGTTAGCTATTCTTCTATTATGCTTCAATACGTTTTGGCTTTATTGGCATTACTGGAGAATTCAAACAGGTTCAGTCAGTTATTTCCTAACTGATGATGCAACAGTAATTCTGCTAAGGAAGTGATTTAAAAATGTTTATAAATGTATATAATTTAAAACAATTTATTATTTTTATATAAAAAAATCAATCAAATGATAATGTATAATGTGTCCTCACCCTCGTAGACAATACCATAGAAAAATATGACCAGACTCAGGCTCTCATCAGCAGTGTTTCCATCAGCAGCTGCAGAGAAGATGCAATGCTAATGCTACCTGCCCAAACAGCAGACAAAGCTAGTGAACATTTAGCAGCTTTCTGAAGTGGTGGAGACCAGGCCAGAGTTAAAAGCAGACTGAATATTGACTTTCACTCATCAGTTAGCCAGAACACAAATCCAAAGATATGACAATGTTGTTAAATACGTGCATTTGAGATGACTGTGGCTAACTTTCGCCGACTTGATAGTCAAACCTGATATACAGGCGACTGCAGGGGTGGAGTATAAAAACACTGCCATCAAGTCAGTGAGCTTACTGTCAGCTCAGTACAATGACTCACGGCATTTTCAGTCAAAAGGTGATTCCAACTTTGTGCAGCTGGAGAAAAGCAATCTAATGTGTTTGCTAACTATTAAGAAGTGATGTAAACGAGAAACAGCAACATGATGTTTCTGAGTCAAAATTGTTTTCAGGGGTAACTAACAATACGGTAAACACCAAATTCTGTTCTTCTTCAAATTCTGCTTTTCTCAAACAAAAGTTCAAGTAGTTCAAGTATAAACATACATACTCACATATCAGAAAACTGACTCATTAATGTCAATAACACAGAAATATCCAACTAAAGTTAGCTAAAATCAGCCATGACAGGCCGGCTGCTGACTTATAAAGTCAGCTAACTGATTCAGTGATGTCAGTTACACAGCAATATCTATTTGAAGTTCGTTAAGATTAGCTCTATCTAGTGGTCACACTGCACAAAGTGAGGCTGAATTCAGATCAAATCAGGTTCTGTGGCAGAGGATAAGATAAGATAGACTTTCGTGATCTCACACTGGAAAAATTTGCCAGTCCTCCCGTTCATTTTAGTGGGGGTACTTGGTTTAGGCTGAAGTGGTGGGGACCGCTGGGATGCCAATAAAACACAGCAACCTGCTGAGGAAAAGTTGAACAAGAATCAACTTTTGGAGAAGCGCAACCCGATGTTACTCGGCGGTGATCAATCTGACGATTTGACAGATCAAACTGTTACACTAATTCCACGGTAAGCCCAGTTGTGTTCTCTCTTTATTATTTTGTGAACCCTGTTTCAACGTCTGTCTCTGACCCTTGCAGTCTTTGCTGAAAAACGGCAAGGCCAAGGAGTGTACTTTGTTTTCTGTTCATTTGTTTGCGAGATTGACATTAGTGGTCATGTGACCTAAAGAGTAAACAGGGTGAGGGAGCACTGTTAGCAAGAAAGCTGGTGAACCAGATAAATAAAAGGTTATATATTTGTTTCACAGCAGTTACATTCTGAAGCACAAATAAACAGCTAATCTTAGCAGCGCTTGATTTGCTCTGAATTCAGACTGCAGCAGCAAAACTCCTGTGTGTACTGAAATGAGCAAAAGTCTGTTTTACTGCTGAGGAATTTCACTTTTTGTATGTCAGAAAAATAGTGTGTTAATTTATCTTTCTAAAGGTACATAGTCTGGCCTTATCTACTCACAAAAATCTGCTCTTCTCAGCATATAGAGCACTTGCTTTTTAAAAGAATTTCTTCAAAGCAAGATCGATCCGCTGTATCATTTTAAGTCAACAAATGCTAAGACAGCATTGTCAGGTGAGTGATCACATGCCCATCTGTACATAAACATAAGTCAGTAATCCTGTCCTGCAGGACACAGACACACACACATGCACACATTATCACCGCTCCTTGCATGATTAGCTCATCTCCTGTGGCCTGTGTTTGTGCTGTTTGACCATTGAGAGAGACCAAAGACAACCTGCATGGATCAA
This sequence comes from Lepomis gibbosus, assembly GCA_029875015.1. Classification (NCBI taxonomy): domain Eukaryota; kingdom Metazoa; phylum Chordata; class Actinopteri; order Centrarchiformes; family Centrarchidae; genus Lepomis; species Lepomis gibbosus. The sequence continues at coordinate 8,490 of JAPMOB010241542.1, forward strand.
TCACACCGTGAATGAGTCATTCTGGAGACAACTAACACTAACAATGAGCATAAAAATCATCATAGATACATGTAGATAGCAACATTAGCAGCAAAACAGAAACACATTTGCACACAAGCCCTCAAAAAGCACCCTCGGGTCTCTCTTTCCCACACATACACACATGCAGGCAATCTCCTCCTACTGCCAGTGTTGCATGTTTGCCAGCAGCCTGTGTGACAGCTGGTCGTGAGGCTCCTCGTTGTGCGATTGAACCACGGGTAAATGATCTGTGTAAATTGGCCTTTTATGGGACTGTGGGGGAAGACGTTTCACACCCTATTTAACTCTTCATCATTGTTTGGTCAAAAATAGACTCGATCTGCAGGAGATTAAGTAGAGTAATGATAGGTAACAATGATTCAATATTACAAGCTGCCTTAAGACTCGGCACAGAGAGAGAACAGTGAGCAGGCAGGCCGTGGTGGAATTACACAATGTAGATCAAGTCATGTATTTTGAAAGTGCAAGGGGAATTTTAGCAACTTTCAGCTGTAAATTCAGCCCAGTTTACCGCAATCTTGTGTTTACCCCGAACAGTCAAGTCAAGTTCATTTATAAAGAACTAAATCAAATAAAATTTTGTCTCCCAGGGATTTATAAAAACATGAATCCCACTGTTGTGGGACCCTCAATTCAGATAAGGAGGAACTCAAAGTCCACAAAAATACCATTTAACTAGAATGAAAACCTCAGGAAGAGTAATATAGTAATATAGTGTCCCTTCTTTCATTATAGATATGCAACAGGTTTCATATATACAGAGGAGACAGACGGCAACTCAAGGACGCCATTCACACAGAAGCAGAAAAGACCGGAATGGGGTTGTTTATCTATTTTTCTTTCACACCTCCAAACAAGACTAAAGACTCCTTTACACTGTGCAATTTTGGGCTGTCTAAGACGAAAGTTGACATTTATGGGAAAAGTGATGAAATCTTTAGTGTTAATCAAAAGCGGTGGTCCTAGTTCTCACTATGAGACAAGGCACCAGCAGCCAATTTGGAGCTTTGGCAACCAAAATTCAGAATGTGCCAGAAATTTAGGAACTAAGATTTAGGAAGTAATGTTTTACCATCTTAGTTTGGCAATTAGCTAATTAGCACCAAACATAATATACAGCTTAGGCTGATGTTTTACCTGTATTTTGATATAAACAAAAGCACTGGAAAAACTGTGCTAAATTTTGGCAACTTTCTGTTAGCACAAAAAGGAAAAGTCAGGTGATCACCAAGAAACATCTTCTGGGAACCAGATGAAAGATTTGGTGGACTGACAGACTGCCCATTGCCATCCATATCAATAAGATGCACAAGAGCTGGGCTTGTTATCTGCAATCATCTTAGCAAACTCTGTCATACAATCAAATCATCAACAATGCTGTATCTTAACACCTGGCATAACTGTACTCCTGTCACACTCAGCAGGGTCGGGTAAATTCATAGACCTTCACAAAATGATTAAATCTACTTCTCAGCTAAGAGGTCAGATAAACAACGTGCAAAACCTAAATCAAACAGACTATTGCTGTATATCGAGAAGTAATTGCTTTCCTAATTACGCTTTGTGGTGACAAACAGTTTCTGCCTGGATTATGTTCACAAGCAACATGTCTTTGAGTGAATGATGAACCACACAGGGAGGTGGTCGGCATGCAAAACACAGAACTTTCAGTCTAGGGTTCGCATCCAGAGCCCCAGTCTGTGGCTTTAGGCAGTAGAAGCGCTTTAGTTTATGTTAGGGAAAGATGCTGATAATCACACTGTGTCTCACTTCATGTTGGACTTTTTCTGTGTTAAACCAAAGGTCGCGATCTTTCCATAATTATAACCAAAGGCTCCGCTGCGCAAGCATAACCATTAAAAAACACTGTATTCACTTCAAGCAGATATTATGTTGCACAACAGAATATTTTGGCATGAAATAAATGGAACACGAACAATTAGTGATACATTCACTATCAGTATTTTGGTGACTCATCAGATGTTAATTAACCATTTTCCTCATTATAAAAGGCATTATGTGTCCTTCAAGTTCAGTTTATACAAATGTTATTTTTAGAAGATAGTGTGGAACATCTGTGCAAAAAATATAACCTACTACACGTTAAAATGGATGTGGATGTTTCGCATCTATGCACTTAAAACAAAAAGATCTAAAAAGTCTGTACACCTCAAGAGAACTGATTGCTCAAACAAGTCATCTCAGTGTTGAATATTTAATACTTTACTGGATCATTAAACATAATTTAGTACTGATACACACAGACCATTAGGTTACTTTAAGATACAGCTCATCAAATGTAGAAGAGTTTTACATGGACTACCAAGTGTTGAATGCACCTAAATTTATGTGAAGGGAACTCTACTTTCCCCCAAAAAACATTGTTTTTTCTAGACATTCTGTTTCTGTTCCTTTTCTATTTTTCTATGTTTCTAAAACATATTTTGTTAAATTTAAATTGTTACAAAAATGTAACTGACGCTTAAAAATATGTTAAATGTTCAAAAATGAAACCACTAAAAGGCACAATATCTGAGCCATCTTTTTTCAGTTTTAGCCAGCTGAATGTGAATTCATTCTGGTTGAGGGTCAGAAAGAATTACTGCACACAAATTGGCATGGGTTTTTGCACAGACTTTTATTTATTTATCGTTTAATGGTCTTTGTGAACTTTGGTGAACTTTTGACTTTTCATTAAGCATTGTCCAATTCATTTGCCCAATTCTTTGGTTGATGATCAAAGTACTGTTAAAATACTTGGTGTTTACTGCTAGTTGTCATGTTAACAAATGTTAAAACAAATACAAGCTAAAGAGAAACACTGAACTGAATGATAAATAATATATGAACTATAAAAAACTATTGAACTATAATAACTATTATTACTAAGAACAGTGTTTTACGGTAATTTTTTTATATCTTTGAAGATTTATTCAATAGTAGAATCACATGACCTAAATAATTTCTAATGTCAGGAAAACATTTGCCGTTATCTGCAAATTATTTGTGGGACTACTTTTTGGCAATTATAATAATAGTTCAGAGGGACTTATTTCTCATAATGTGAGCATTATTATTAACCATTAGTTTATCATTTCAGAAAAATTGAACATAATGAAATTATAGGTCACATCTAAACTAATGTTTCAGGCGAATGCACAGTGAATGATCACTTTGACTACCTCTAAGAAATGCCACTGCAAATAAAGCACAGGCTCGCTTCCTGTCAAGTGAATTTAAACCTTTATTAAAAAATGTGTCTATTTTTCGATGATATAAGAATCAATCATTTTCTCTACGCTCACCTTAAATAACAAAGACAAATTATTATTCCAGACAGTCTTTTTGTGTCCTAAAACATGAAGAAGATCTTAACATTTGTTCCTGTTTTTAATATGGGCCTCAAAGAGCTGCTAGTGTAGCCTAGTTTTTCAGCTTTTAGGCTATAGACTCTTAAGCTGATGATACACAGAACAACTTTTAGAGCAATTGTGCAGGGCAACGTTGCCATCAATGGTAATGAGCAAAGATACCGTTATCCCCTTCCCCCACCACTCCACCACTCGCCTCGCACCACCGCCAGCCGTTCAAAACAGTCGGACTTGCCACTAGCAAGATTTCCCAGCAACATTGATCAAAAAGTTGCCCCGTGTATCATCAGCTTTAGTTTTATTCAGATATCCATATTATATAGCAAATAAATGCATCTAAATCAATCAAACTGATGTTTAAGTAATGAACTGTGTTCCCTTTTATGCATTACCCCAAACCAACACATGTCACACAAGAACTAATTTACTTTTTTTATACATTGACTCAGAATCATTGATGAAAGATTATAAAATGATAACACGATGCTATTCCTCTGAAACACAAGTATTCCCTATGTGTGAGTATATAATGGCAATTGGTGTTGCTGTCCCTGGGTCTGAACCCAGCAGTAGCAACATCACTGGAAGCCTAGATAGGGCCTGACAGGATGAAATGAAACACACAGATAGGGAAGTGGCAGCCAGGCAGACAGGAGCCAGTCTCTCATGGGTGCTGGAGATTAGCCTGACTCCTACTTCACATTCCCCGGCAAGCAGAGCACCAGGGGTGTGTTCCAAACCTCTAAATCCTTTCTTGCTCTCTATCTGCTCCCTGTGTACTCTGGCATATTTCTGGGAGAAGTCTACTGAGGGTGAGTTGTTAGAGAAGAGGAGAAAGTTCACATTTTTGGGATGATCTGACCACAGCATAGCCCAGAGATGTAAGGGGAAGAGGCCGGGCTCCTGCCCACCCTGCACGGCCCACAGCAGACTGCCGGAGGTCTTGGAAAGGCTCGTGGCATAAAACGATGATTAACTTGAAAAGAAGAGATCCATCATGGGAAAACAGAATTACGGAACAATTTAGGTCCAGTTTGAGTTATCAGCTATTTGACAAGAACATGCCAAAAAGGGGCATCCATCATAGGAGCAGTACCAATTTTAAATAAAATATTGACTGTTTGAGGAATTTCAGCAAAAACTAATGCTGTTTTTCTTCTTCATTGGAATTCTGTCAACAGCTATCTAATGCATATTGTTGTCCCGCGGCGACAGAAGGTCTTTTTGACCCTCACACACACACACACGTGTTTGTATTGTCATGAGATTAAACAATGACCTTTTTAAACATGAATCAAAGACACACAGATGATTTTTTTTTTGGAACTACAAAAAGGGGTCTTTGTATTTTGTTTAATTGATGAAAAACACACAGCAGACTGATTGTAATCATACAATCAGATTAGTGACAAAAGATTAGTTGATTCCACAGATTTAATTTAATAATTTAATATTTACTTAACTCAACCTTTTATGACAGTGCAAACTGCATTTTGTGAAGTATAGTATTGGTGTATTTGGCGTAATGGTTGTAATTTGAGAGAATAAAACCTAACGATATAAACATATTGTATTCTTATGCAATGCAGAGTCCAGCAAAACTGTAGTTCCACACAGAAAAAGGAACCAGTTATTGATTCATAAAATATGTATGAAAAATTCAACAAGTGACCATGTTCTACTGTTGCTTGGTTCACCTAATAACTGCTCTACAGAAATTCCTTTTTCTTGGTGCTTTTATACCCAATGGCACACAAACATTTCTGTGTCTGGCATAAGATGTCATTATTTCCCACACTGAAACAATGCTCAGGTCCCTGTTGCCAGACTGCACATCTTGTCTCCAGATCTGCACACAGCAGACTGATTGTAACCGTTCATCACATTCTGCTGTCTCTCCAGACCAAAGACAATCTCCACACATCACTTACATCCAGCCAACGTGGACAGACGAGATTTGAACGCACTCCCTACATATTGGAACGCAGACATCTGCCATCGAGCTAAGAGGAGAAATGCAGCTCAAATCTGCCTCCCGCTGAGCTGAAATCAGCTGTAACAATAGCTGGTATCTGTGCATCACTCCTCCCTGAGTGTCGGGTCCTCTGTTAACCTCCTTCTGCACCATTACCAGTCCTATCGGAGCAATTTCAACATGTCTTTGCTAACTGCTCATTATGATTTTAGGGGTTGTTTAGAGTTGATAACATTTTCTCAGTGATGAATGAAGGCTTGTAAGATCTTATCTGGAGTGATCATAGCATCAATTTGCACCACTGACAAGAAATAAGAGAAAATGCCTCACACACACACAAACACACACACAGCTTTAGCCTGTTCTCTCATAGTCAATAAATACCTTTAGAAAATTCCAAACTTATCTTGCAGGCATGTGTATGTGAAATGAAGATAGAGGCTGAAATTCCATTCCAGTCCAAAGAACGCTGCCGTAAAGGACAGTGGCGTCACATTAGAGGGTGATCAAAGTTTAAAGGCATTTCTATCCAGAGACAACGCCTCCCTGGTGGATAGGCCTATCAGTCAGTCCACAGAAACATTACCAAAAACTGACATAAACAGCAGATATGCGGCCTGCAGTGGGAATGCGGCATGTTTGCGGATCCCAGTTTTTATTGACATAACCACAGACTGACCGGGGGGAGCTGTAATAGCGCCGCGGGCCCTCCGACACACAGCCGTGTTGAGTGCCGTGATAGACTGTGTAAATTAGGCTGTGGCGGAGTGGGCCCTCACCAGTCACCTCATTCATAAGGTCGCTATCTGACTTCCATACTGAGAGACGAGAATTACTCCATGTGCTAAACCATCTTGTTGGCTTTTTCTCAAGGGTGAAAGAAAGATTTGGGTTACAGCATGTGGTGAACACAGAGTTTAAGGTTGGGTATTAGGATTGAGGATTAGGCCACATGAGTGAATACTCATTTCATTATTACCGGTAGGGTTCATTTGAATATTTTCATTTTGTTAAAAAAAACATTTTGTCATGTTATGTCATTATATCTGGGACATGTTGAGCTTGAGCGTCACTTTTGACTTTTGAAATAGCAGTTTCACAAAAAGAACAACTGAACAGATGAGGGGGTGTGTGCAGTTACTGCAGGTAAGGAGAACATACATGACAAACACCCCTAGAAGGCGACAGCTTCTTCTGGTATTGTTCCCCTTATGATTTCTCTCCGTTTGTTCACTTTGTGTATTTTTGTTTGTGTTATATTTGTGTTTTGCTTGTGTACCTTTTTGCACCACTGATCAAACTACTTTAGACAATAAAGGGAAATTTAATTGTGATTTGATTTGATTAATTTAAAGTCTACTGACTGACTTTCTACCAAAGATTTCAGGCACATCTAATGACCTTCAATCAGCAGATGGAATTTGCCTCGTTTTCATCCAGAGTGTTATAATTGTTGGGTTAAAATAATGTGTTACTGTTTTATATGAAATATACATGTGAGACATGATAAATAAGCTGACTAACATGGCTACCAGGACATTAATTAACTTTGGCAGATTTATGTGTTCTTCATGTGCTCTTGATAGATTGCATGTAACTTGGGCAATTTAGGAATTTCAGCATTTCTACACTACACAACTCTACTCTGCTCTGTTACTTAATATTATTCCAAGTCTTTTCAATGCCAGGCAGAAACCAATGTACGTTATTTCAAGTGATGTTTCTTTTAAACGGTGTCGACATCAGCCACAGTATGCACTGAGAGAGGGAAGAAGAAGCGGAACTTTAAAAAGAGAACTGTGGTTTTCTGTTATTTCCTTTTTCTCAAATTGCTATAAAGAAACTGACGACTGTCTTTGTGTGCTTTTATTTGATTTTCTGCGTGATAATGGATTCTCCATCACAAGACAGGTGAGTGTGTTACATGTAGTTGTGTTTTTTAGTAAACTTATTAGCGATAACATAGGTTGTATTGTCAGTTATCATATTTGTGGTCACTTGATTCTTTGGTTTCAGTGAGTTTTTGAATGCTGTTGACCTATTTATTAGATTATTTGTTTTTCTTTTATGGCATAACTCCTGCACATTTACTTTTTACTAGCTCTAAACATCCTTTGTACTTAATTAATTATAAAATAATATTTAGTTTCCAAGCTATAAATGTAGCTGATAGGTTTGAGAAATGTCTTTTACTTTTTATGTGTGTTGTATGGAACCTTAAAATATTAAATAAATAAACCAGACATTAGGAAATAATTAGCCTACATGAATGAATTGTGCAAAATATACAAGAAAACCAGTCAATTGTGAAAAAGGACATGATTCTTACAATATTTTTATTATTTTCATTCTATTTTGATTTAAAAATACCTGTTTCAAATCATTTCTTCTTATGACACCTTCATTTCATAATCTAATTTTTCAAGACAGTGACAAAAAAGTATATCGTAGTATTTTAATAATTTCTTAAATTCATTTCAACAATTCATTTACTCTTTAAGGTTCCACAGGTCTAAGATCAACTAATCTAAATCTAAATAAACATACTAATATGGTTTTCTACACACACTAATTGCTGTTTTATTTTCGTGATGCCACAGTCTACCTGCCTATGAGAGGACGCCAACAGAGGGTGAAGGTACAGTAAACGGTTTAATCATAAGAACAGGTTGCCCAAGCAGCTGCTGAGAATGATATTAGTATTGTTAAAACATGGTCATTGTGATTCCACTGCACAGCCATGAATGATCCCTTATTGTATGGCATTTAGTGACTCTATGTAAAGCATCACTAAACCTGTTGCAGGTGGATTTCTTCCCACTCCTATGTTGTCCGACCAACATCCTCAACCTGAAACTCAACCATCATGTCCAAACTGGGAGTAAGGCTTCACATTTATTTTGTATCTATCACATCAGTTCTAAAACAATCAGGTTATGAATATGTTATGAGACGAGGCTGCCTGCATAAATGAAAGTTTTCGTAAATATTAGCTGCAAGCAGTATTTGAAAGACTCACTAACATGCAGCTTCAACCATTATTCTGTTCTGAACAGAGTCACGCGTGACAGCGGTAGGATAACAAAGCAGCAGACTCAAACTGACCTATACTCATTACAAATCATGAATACATAAAATAATAAATAATAAGTAGTGAAGTAGTGTAGTGAGTATGTTGGATTGAAACTACAGTGACAAGTACAATTTAATCAAAAGAGTTACATGAGTACTTATAACGGATGTATCTTTCTACTTTACTACCCACCTCTGCTTATGGCACTTTATAGTATGTCATCTGACTTTGTAAAGGCTTTCTCACACAGACACTAAAGGCTATCGTACTTTGTGCATCCAACGCATTCTCATCTCAATGTATCATAACTTAGGCTTTCAGACAGCATGACAAAGCGTAAGGATTTTACACTAAAGGTACCCTTCAGCGTCCCTATCAAACACCTCTGTTTCTAGCTAACTAGCACTTCCGGTCTGTATGGGACGCCCCAGAAAGTGTCATATAGATGCACCCGGTGTGTCTCACTTTAGTGTCAAATATGTTCTGTCACTTTTTCTGAAAGCTTTGGTATTAGACGCCCTGAGATGAGAACAGGCTCATGCATCTGTATGAAACCCCAAAGGACATGAGAAACATCAGGATTTGACGACTTGGTAAAAAGAACGAGCTGAGCTACCGCCTCCCCATCTTTCAGCCAATCACATTCCCCCAGCATCTGTTAGCAACGGCTCTGCTACCAAATTTAGCCAGTTAGCTCAGGTAACTATAGCTAGAGCAACAACAATGTCCAAGTAATTCTGAATTAACCAACTAGCTGCTAGCTGCAAAATACAGACATAGTAACAAACATCAGCTTTTATTTAGCTAAACAAGGCTACACATGCTACTTACTTAGCTGGTCTAACTAAGATTTACATGTGAGCTTGCATTCTTAAGTCAAACTAAAGAGCCACTGTTAACAGCAGCAGCTGCTTAATTCAATTACCATAACAATGTTTTAATTATTTTAAATCATTTTCAAACATAAACACTCAACTCTGTGAAGACGGATAGTATATCTCTGTGGTCACTCTAGCCAACAGGACGCAATTGGTGAGATTGATAAGAGAGGCCAGGGACATGGGACTGGCTGAAAGGTGAGGAAGTGGTGACTGATAACATTGAATAGGAAGTGACATAAAAGAATCCTTGGGGAAAATATGATTATGTAATGAAACAGAATATTTGGATTGAAAATGTCTGTGATGATATTAATATTAAATTCAAGTCTTTGTGGGAAAGTACTTTTGATAAAACTCAGTAAAGGTTTAACTATTAGTACTTAAATTATTTCAAAATTGAATGACTCATTTACTCTTTAAGGTTCCAAAGCTTTGAGATCAACTAATCTAAATCTATGTAAATCTAAATAAACTTACTAATATGTTTTTCTACATACACTAATTGTTGTTTCATTTTCATGATAAAACAGTGTACCTGGCTATGAGAAGATGAACACAGAGAGTGGAGGTACAGTAAACAGCTTGAATCATAAGAACAGGCTGCACACACAGCTGATATTAGTATTATTAAAACATGGTCATTGAGATTCCACTGCACAGCCATGAATGAGCCCTTATTGTATGACATTTAGTGACTTCATGTAAAGCATCACTAAACCTGTTGCAGGTGGATTCCTTCCCCCTCCTATGTTGTCCAACCAACAACCTCAACCTGAAATTCAACCATCATGTCCAAACTGGGAGTAAGGCTTCACATTTATTTTGCACACCATACCAGTTACAATAGATTTCAACAGATAGATTATGAATATAAACACATTTAAGTGTTATGCTGCTAAAATATATAAACCAGTAAACTGATAAATTATTTATGACATTACTCTTACAGTATTTTTAATTAAAAATACCCACATCTCTCATTATTACACATTGAGATTATGATAATGCCACTTTTCACAGTGGAGTTGTTACCAGTCACTGAACCAGGTCGTCAAATACTGACGCTTTCTCGCCCCCCTTGACGTCTCATTCAGAAGGACAATGTACTCTTTAGCGTCTGTATGAGACACATCTTTAACTCGTGGTTAACATTGGGAAACAACCCAGTGGTATATGGATAAGGCCACCAAAACTACATTGTTGCGTATAGGAAAAGATCATGGTTTGGGTAAAAAACATTTTTTTGTGAAGTAAGTCATGTGATGTAAGACACTTTGTATATGGCACTTTTTATCACCTGACTTCCTAAAGGTTTTCTGGCAGCCTGGTGCGTCTCATAAAGATGCTAATGGCTACCTTGTGCTTCTGTATGAGATGCAGGATGACAAATGTAGGGATTTGATAACTTGGGAACGAGAGCAGGCTGAGCTACCGCCTCCCCACCTTTCAGTCAATCACATGCCCCCAGCATCTGTTAGTGCTGCTCAACAGCTGCTACTAAATTTAGCCAGTTAGCTCAAGTTATTGTAGCTAGAGCAACATAAATAACTAAGTAATTCCAAATAAACCACCTAGCTGCTACCTGCACAGTACAGAAACAGTTAAAACATTTGCTTTCATTTAGTTTAACAAGGCTTCACGTGCTACCTGCCTAGCTAGATTGATTTAGACTCTTAAGTCAAACTAAAGCAGCAGTTAGGTAATAAATTCAGCATTACCACGGTATTAATTCTTTTAAATCTTTTTCAAAGACAAACACTCAACTCTGTGAAGATAAGCTAGCTAGGTTGCCAAGAGAGGCGAGGGACATGTGATTAGCCAAAAGATGATGGAGCAGTGACTGGTGACGAAATAAAGGAGTCATTAGGGAAAATGTAATCATGAAATATAAACTCACCTATTAAATTTGGAATTTAAATACTAAATCCATTAAAGTCTTATTTGTAAGAATAAAAATGATGAAAGTACAAAAAATCTATTTATTAAATTTATTATTTATGGTTTTAAATATTTGAGATCAACTAATCTAAATCTAAAAAAACGTGATTTTCTACACACACTAATTGCTGTTTCATTTTCATGATACAACAGTCTACCTGGCTATGAGAAGATGCTAACAGAGGGTGGAGGTACAGTAAACACCTTGAATCATAAGAACAGGCTGCATACACAGCTGCTGATATTAGTATTATTAGAACATGGTCATTGAGATTCCACTGCACAGCCATGAATGATCCTTTGTTGTATGACATTTAGTGACTTCATGTAAAGCATCGCTAAACCTGTTGCAGGTGGATTCCTTCCCCCTCCTATGGTGTTTGACCAACATCTCCAACCTGAAACTCAACCATCATTTCAAAACTGGGAGTAAGGCTTCACATTTATTTTGCACACCAATTACATTAATTCTAAAATAATTTGTTATGAATATGTACAACACCTCTCACATTTGTATGTGTTTATATATTCTTGTTCTTGTTCTCGTTATTGAATCCAAATAAAATTATTTGAAGTTTGGTAACAACTTAAAACTAAACAGATACAAGACCATATTCACTAGCAATGTAAACACATTTTGCAACTTTAAACAGACTCCCATGGTAGGTTTTACTTGTTAAGAAAAATTCCTGAATTAATTAGAATACAAATATTACAACAACAAAAAAAAAAATTAAAAAAAATCAGGATGTTCTTACAGAATTAAATTTAAGAGTACTAGTAGTGACAAATGAAATCCCTCAGGATATTTAATGTTCTTTTTATTTGGGGGTAATTTAACATAATATTGCACTCTCAGTGATCCTACAGTTCCCTTAATGAAATCAGCATTTTCTTTCATGGGACCACCCCTGCCTCCTAAATGCCCTCTTCTTTCAAAGCCCACACCTTCAGAATTGTCTGTTGTTTCACAGCTTCCCATCTCTCAGCAAGGATGATGCTCAACAAGCCTTCATCCAGTATGCATCAAAAAAACGCTGCTACAGCACGAAGCCAGCAGAGCAGGGAGTGATCACCAACATGGAGTCCTTCGACACATACAGGGTAAGACAGACACCAACACTTCACGTCAAAAATGGAGACGAAGACTCCATAAATCATTTAGGACATTTAAAACATAGCAGCTACAGACATGGAACTGCATGTTATATTTATGATTTTGAGGCTCTCCCTACAAAGGATTCTTGCCCCCTTAGACAAAGCAAATGCATGTGTGCTCTTCTTTTGATAACTAATTTAACATTTTTTCACTTCCATTCACTGCACCTCCCCTGAAACAGTTTGCAGCCCACCAAGCCAGGCTTGTCCCACTTTGTAAATCTCTGATCTAAAATGGTACACAGGACAGCTAAGGTTTATATATTTTTAAGTGTAAATGTGCAGCCAATTGTGCAAGAAATTGCTTAATATACTGAAACTTCATAGAGATGAACAGGCAGAATCTAACTGTGATTTTGTCTTACAGAATGGAAAACATTTTTCTAATGCAAAAGGAGATTAAGGTGGAAAACATGGGGCAAATGATTTTAGAAAAATAACGTCGATAAGATAATCAAATTGGCCCTTCTTGATTTTTATAATTCATCTTCTCACTCATTGCTCCATTTGTGCTCTGCTCTCCTTAGTATCGCCTGGAGACGTTTACTGAGACACGAACTACAGAGATGAGTGAAAGGCCGTACTATGGTAAAGATCTGTTTGCAAACATGCATCTGAGACAACACATTTACTCTATCTTCACACATTAACCATAACAATATGGTGTGTTTATGTCAGGTGAGAAAATAGACACCAGTGGACAAATCCCGCCCGGACCATGGGAGATTCCAGTTATTGTTCCCCCGTTTTTTCAGGATCAGCGTCAAATCATTGAGATTCCACACACAGCATCTGTGAAGGTAGTTTGATCTACAAATGCTTCAGTGGTCTTTTTGAACTTTCAGTAGGGAATAACATTACAATAGAACTGTATATAATACATAAGTGGGTGATGACATTTATTGTGTTAACTAGCAAGCTCAAGAACAAACATTTTTCTGTTTGTGGAATAAGCAGGGAAGTGGACTAGCATATATTATACTAAAGCAGTAGTTCAACATCTTGCTGAGAGTTAGATGAGAAAATCAATGCCAAAAAAAGGAGAATACATAAACAGACATAAACCAAACTTTAAAATGGCAAGTGGCTGTTTTACATGCAACCCTGAAGTGGTCATGAGGTAGATGAGATTTCAGGAAGTTACTTCCACACTACTGCGTTTTCGTTTTAATACGTAGACTTTTTGCTACCTTTGCACCTCCTGTCTACACTAAAACGGTGAAAACAAAGACCTAAAATGGAGAAGCTTGAAAACGCTGCCCACCCTGTTTTTCGTTTTCAAACTCCGGGGTAGCGTTTTAGCGAAGATGGGCAAAAACAGAAGACTTTAGAAACAAGGACGCAGGCGCTCACGTTAGGCTCTCTGATGCCTGTCATGCAAAGTAGAAACATGATGCTACTGACAGAGTTTTTGTGTTTTGGGTATTTTTCTTAAAATATTTTGTACTGTGCAAATAACACTTACAGCCTACACTTGTACTGTGCATGTCGCTGTATTTACTTTGCTACGACTCCCAGTCTGTTTTCCGCCACCACAGTCGCTTTTAACTCCCATGTTACATTCAGTAACAGCCCCAGCTCGTTATTGGTCCGTGCAAAAAAAATCTGGTGTGGTTCTTCATCTGTAGTAATTTATTCTTTATCCAAATCTTCTGTAACTACAGAATAGACCATCTGCTTCATGTTTACACCAACAAGCGCATGCCCAATGCACATAAACGGCCACTAGATGTGCTTTTTCAGTCGTTTTAATGTAGACAGAGATTAACTCTGATACGCGGCTAAGAAGCTGGTGTGGAAGGAGATCAAATTCGTTTTAATTCTCTGTTTTTAGAAAAAAACAGAGTAGTGTAGATGGGGCCTTAAAGCTCCCAACAAAGAAACAGTGCAGCATAACCACCCTATAAACCTAATGTTTTCACACTCCCACACTTAAACAAAATGCAACATGTTAATTAATGAGCATTATATGTGATGATTTGGGCTTTTTGTTACCTTTGTAGCCAGGTTTGCTGTTTCCCACTGCTTCCAGTCTTAATGCTAAGTTAAGCTAGCAGCAGAATCTTCTCATTCAGCAAAACGAGAAGTGCGTGTACATTTTATTTGTTTTAGCTGAATGCAAACAGAGTTTTAATAACTAGACTACAGGATGACTCACCTTCACTCAGTGGATTCAGTTATTCTGTTTCAGCATCAACATTTCAATGCTTGTAACAGAATTTCATTTGATCAACAGAGCTGCTCTCACTGTTTTGCTTCTGGATACACAAACTGCAGTTCCTGTGGTGGGCTTGGTAGGGTGAGTAACCTTCACAGGCTTTGACAGAAGACGTTCACATATACTGGAGATGAGGCTCATCATTATTACTTGTTATTTGCCTTTCAGAGAATATGCAGTGGGTGTGGTGGGCTTGGTACTGTCTATTATGGTCAAAACAGGCAGTGTTGCATCGTCTGTGGCGGCAGTGGGAGGGCACTGTAGGATTTTTTATCTTTTTTAAAAAAAATAAATAAATACACAATGCTAAACATCTTCCAATACAATGACATACCCTATCATTTTTCCTAACAGCTGTTGGGTATGTGGTGGCACAGGTCGGACCGAATGTGATGTCTGCTCTGGCCAGAAAAAGGTCATAGCCGCCCTCAACCTCGTTGTGAACTGGTCAGTGTAGTTTTGCAGGCTTTGTGTTATAAAACATGTCCTTATTGCCCTTATGCCCTTTATTGGTCAGTACTGGCAGTTAAAGACATTCATTTGTTTAATTGTGTGTTTGTTAATGTGTGTTTGTATCACATGACTTTAAAGGCAATTTACATTTATGCATTTGTTGGATGATATTAAGGCCCTCCAGGATTTCACGATGTGGCAATTTAACATGCGTGATTTAACAAATCCCCCTGAATTCAGCGCAGCCTGCAATTTTGACCAATCACTGCCGTTTCCCACAAAACATTTTCATATGTGAGCCCACTCACGTCCTTGTTTACAAGACGCAGCAGAAATGTTAAAATTAAATATATAAATGCCATTGCCTATTTCGAAGTTGGTAAATGATTACATTTACCAACTTCGAAATAGGCAATGACATTTTTTCAAAGCAATTGTTAACTTCCTGATTTTGCATGGCAAATCCCATATGTGTAAGTGTAAAATCACCAAGACTCACCCCCAACTAGAGTCTATTAAAACACTTAAACTTATTGACTCAGACAAATGTAATGGAACTATCAAACTGTACAATGAAAAATTTTAAGAAAAAGAATAATCTTTTTTTATTTGCTTGTTTCATTTTGTCTGATATTTTATTATGTCATATGCTGTTCCTCAACAGCTTTATGTTTAATTCATCTGTATCCCCTTATACTGAGCATGTCTGCTGTATCTGTACATTTGTTGTCAATCAAGGAAAAAAAGGCAGCAGAAATGTGTGGTACCAACGTCTCACATTTGCCCATCAACAAAGGACTGTTCCTTTGATGCCTGTTTATGTCTTATGAAAAATAATTTGAATTGCCTTTTTTTGGGAACACTGCAATACAAATAAACTTGCCTTGTTATACTTAATACCTCTGCAGGCTTAACGACATTGACGAACACACTGTTGAACAATCCAGTGGTTTAAAGATGTACAAACTGTCCAATGTGCCTGGAAGGGAGTTGTTCACAGACTGTAACTACATGGTAAAAGCCAACAGTAGAAAAAGAAAAAAGAATTATCCAACAACAAAAAATAATCAGATAATGAGATGCTGATTTTCTTTTATTACGCAGGTATATCCAATCATAAACTTCCCCGACCCGACAGTGGTACAAACCTCAGAAAGGCTCCTGAGAGAGCACCAAGACAAGTTTTTGAAAACTTCACGCATTTTGCAGCAGGTATTCAGAAGTTTTCACAGAGTTTGTGTTCCTATGTGGAGTGTGTTCATCTTGCTGACAAACTTCCCTCTTTACTCTCTTTGTCTCTAGCGTCAAACCATCGAGCTGATTCCTATTACCAAGGTAACCTACGAATGGAAGGAAAAGTCACATGTGTTCTTTGTCTACGGGAGAGAATTCAAAGTCAGTGCTGTGGACTATCCTGCTGCCTGCTGCGGCTGCTGCTGCCCAATTATTTGACTCAGCATCACCTTGCCCATGATTTATGCATTTTTAATGATTTCATCAGAAGATTGCAGCAACTTGATTTTCGAAAATTATAATGTAAATTTCACTTCACCTATGATATAAATAAATTGTTATAATTTAGGTGGTAGTTGTCATTATGGCACTTTATTCATTGACATATATGGAGATAATGTTTAAACCTGTTTTTGTGTCAGAGTTTATAAATATGAGAGTGATGAAGTTCCAATGGTGACTAGAATTGAGACCCATAAGGAGGCTAAATTAATGTCAACACAGGAATTACCTGTGCAGTAAGTATATGTGTTTTTTGAGGAAATGCGGGTGTAACTCTGTACACCCATACATGTAACTCTGCACACCCCTCTAAATCATTGAATTCAAGTGTTCTAATCACTTCCAGGGTCACAGGTGTATAAAATCAAGCACCTGGGCATGCAGACTGCTTCTACAAACATTAGTGAAAGAATAGGTTCTCAGGAGCTCAGTGAATTCAAGTGTGATACTGGGATAGGTTGCCACCAATGCAATAAGTCCATTTGTGAAATTTACTCACCACTAAATATTCCGCTGTCAACTGTTAGTGGTATTATAACAAAGTGGAAGCATTGGGAACAACAGAAACTCAGCCACGAAGTGGTAGGCCACAAAAAATCACAGAGCAGGGTCAGCGCATGCTGAGGCGCACAGTATGCAAAAGTCTCCAACTTTCTGCAGAGTCAGTAGCTACAGACCTCTAAACGTTGTGTAGCCTTCGGATTAGCTCAACAACAGTGTGTAGAGAGCTTCATGGAATGGGTTTCCATGGCCGAACGGCTGCATCCAAGCCTTACATCACCAAGTGCAATGCAAAGCGTCGGAAGCATTGCTGTAAAGCACACCGCCACTGGACACCAGAGCAGTGGAGACGTGTTCTCTGGAGTGACGAATCACGCTTCTCTGTTTGGCAATCCCATGGACGAGTCTGGGACTTGCCTGACTGCACTGTGCCAAGTAAAGTGTGGTGGAGTTGGGTTATGGTGTGGGGTTGTTTTTCAGGGGTTGGGCTTGGCCCCTTACTTCCAGTGAAAGGAACTGTTAATGCTTCAGCTTACCAAAATATTTTGGACAATTTCATGCTCCCAACTTTGTGGAAACAGTTTGGGGATGGCTCCATCCTGTTTCAACATGACTTCGCACCAGTGCACAAAGCAAGGTCCATAAATACATGGATGAGCGAGTTTGGTGTGGAGAACTTGACTGGCTTGCACAGAGTCCTGAACTCAGCCCAATAGAACACCTTTGGGATGAAGTGTGGAGACTGTGAGCCAGGCCTTCTTGTCCAGCATCTGTGCCTGACCTCACAAATGCTCTTCTAGAAGAATGGTCAAAAATTCCTAAACCTTGTTGACAGCTCTCTTAGAAGAGTTGAAGCTGTTATAACTGCAAAGGGTGGACCAACTCCATATTAAACCCTATGGATTAAGAATGGGATGTCATAAAGCTTCATGTGCACATAAAGGCAGACGTCCCAAAACTTTTGGCAATTTAGTGTATCTCAACTAACCTACATTTTTCTTTTTCTTTTTTGATAAGATATTCAAAGGAAAGGAGCAACTGTACCATCTGTTGACATTAGATTATCATATAAAGCCATTGTGAATCTGAAAGTTCAATTGCACAGAGGCATATATATGTATGTAAATTATGTATAAAATTATGTGTATATTTTTTTATATTATATTATATTTTTTTTCTTTTTTTTTTTTAATAAAATCTTAAATCTTCGCGGCCAAAAAGGTTTCACTGTGTCATTTTTAATACAAACTAACTGCATTATTGCACAGGCCACAGCGGTGAAATGAATGCACGCTATTTCAAATGCTACAAATATTAATGTAGCCTAAGTATCTGTAGGCAGCACTAGATGTGTGGTGCGAGGCCGTTTCACAAATCGGTATCAAGTGCTCGGCTATTAGACGATGAAGGGAAGCAGACAGGCAGACTCCATTCATGCTTGACGGAGATGGACGGAAGTGGAAAACTATCGGAAGGATTAATTAATGGGCTCAAGACAAAAGACGTTTACAGTGTCAGTCCTTAATGTTATTAGTCGGTTATAAGGCCTGAGACTCATCTACAAGCAGTTCTGAATAAAAACTAAATCACAGGATGCACAAGAAATATGTAGGCCTATAGATAGGCCTATTTATAGTTGGCCTAATGCTCTGAATATTATGTAATCAACGACTACCAAGAAATCATTTTCAAGGAGCATAATTCTTCTTTTCATGATGTCACCTTTACTTTTATTGTTGAATTTTCTTGATCGAAAATAAGCTTGGTCGGCCTGTACAATATAAACTGACGTTAAAGGCTTGAAAATGTAAGATGAAAATGTAAGCTGCATTTCTGATCGGGTGACCGTCTTTAACTTTTCTTACGCAAGTTAAGAATAAATACAATTGATTTTCACATTTCAAAATATTAAAAACCTATTTTCAAAGTCTGTAAAATGTCTTAATTATTCTAATTGTTAATTTTATTATATTTTTTTATTTAGAACCGTTCAGCTATATTTTCCGTAAATTTTATTTCTTCACCTGAAGGTCTAGATTGTTTTTCAGAGCCTTACCCTGGCGGAGAAACACCAAATCCTTTATTAATGTGATTTTTGATGACCAAAAACAGGTAAAAATTTAAATATATAAAGTACTGGAACCCGTGAAAAATACCCACCATATTTACGTTATTATAGTCTATAATATCTATATAATATAGTCTATACCTGACGACTATATAGTGTAAATAGTCGTCAGGTAACAGCCGTGATTATCAGTAAAAATAACTGTGTTTATTATTTTACTTTGAATTATGACATTGGTTGTGGCATAATAACACGTGCTATTTTATTGTGTTGTATTTTAGCGTCAGTGTCCATTATCAAAGCTATGTTATCCTTTCACATCTTTATGGTGCTACATTATGTCCACTGTCTCCTTTGAGCAGCTCGGGACAACATGAAGTTGTTGTTCTTACACCAGGTTAGTTATTGGTCGTATTTCTTATCGGACTGCAGCTTTTACAGAGAACTCATTTATCTCCCCATAAAAACTCTCTCTTTGCAGGGAGCTACATGTTACTGTAATATGTGTGTCTGTTTTCCACTCACCAACGCTTGTTAAATCAATATATAATAAAGGCGTTAGGTGCATTATTTTATAGTCACTTATTATGCATTATATTGGTCAGTTGAATCAATTCAGTTTTAAAGTAAGAGGCAGAGCAGGTGAGGACAGTAGGCTATATCTAATCTTGTTTAACGATGTTGTGAGTTTAAAGATGGATCATCATCATCATAAGATAAACAACCACCAGAAAAGGAATTCGTGCACAATCATAATCTCCCTAAATAGCCTACCAATGCAAACAATGATTTCTAGAAATCCCCTACATGAGAGTAATTTCATAAATAAAACGTATAAATCAAACGGGCCTCCTTAAGATTGTTGGATTTATCCTTCGTTGCGTCTGGATTAAATTTTTTTCCAATGTGGCGCCCTTCTTAAAATGAAACAAAGACTTAAAACCCAGCAAAAGGTTAATACAGGTGCAATTAAAGCTATAGCCTTCTTTTACACCCCTCGGCCCTCCGCTGCGGGCCCTCTCCTCCTCTCTCCGACACCCAGGGGTCCTCCTTCCCTCCCATTCTTCCGCCCTCCCTCTCTCCCCACCTAGGCCTACCTCGGAGCAGCGGACTGCGTCACGTGTTTTTCTCCCGTACAAATTTTCCAGTTGAGGAGCGAATAGGAGCACACCCATATCAGCAATTATCAGCGACAGTTACTATCTCCAGATACACCGGCAGGGAGAGAAATACTGCAGTCGTCCTGGAGCAAAAAAACAACTTTGGTTTAATTTATCTCCGATCACTGCGCGCAACTTTTACGCGTTAAAACAATTTGGAGACGCTCCGCGGTGCTCCCTCTCCCTTCTCTATCTGTGTGGAGTGACAAGGTTTGCCCCGCTGCGTTCCTCTATTGAGGTTTTGGACGACTAAAGGACCGGACTGCTTTATCACCCGACCGTCCTTATCTGGTGAGATAATACACTGAGAGCCCTTGGAAAGAAATTGTGTTCCTCCCGTACACAGCAAGTGCTATTATCAACGTTTTATGTGATTTGAGTTGGTATTGATATAGAGAAAATACATGCATTGTAGATATGGAGCTGAGCTTGCTATCTGCTGTGTTGTTTGATTTGGTTTCCGTTATGGTTATGATTTAATGAGGCATTGCGGAGCCGCAGGATATCTGGGGTCGCTGATAGTTGCCTGTAGGACAGATATCAGCGATTGGTAATGTGATTTTAATCCATTGCAATTGTCAATCAGAATGATACAGGTGAAATATGACTGATGATACTGAATGAGTGTTGGACTTTTTTCAGGTCTATTTTCATGCGTGGCTTCAGCCAAATATTAGTTTCTCTTTAGTAATTTCCAACAATGACGCGAACGATTGTTTTTTTGGATTTTAAGACCATAAAACTAGCTTATATGACAGATACAATTTTGAACTTTACCAGACGTGAATGATGAAAGTTTTTTACTTCTGCTCTCACGTTCATGACATATCTCTGTAATTATTTCCTTCATAGGACGGGAATCTCCACACGATTTCCATTAAGTCAAAAAGGCACAAGAACTTCTTTCTGGAAGTGCCTTTACTCGTGGACACTATCACCTCCACAGGACTGAGACCAGCCTAAGAAATCATCTCTGTATTTTCCATACTCTAAACAGGACGTAAAAGTTGTGAAAATGTATCAAAGCCTGGCCCTGTCCTCCAACCAGTCCCATTATTCGCATGACACCGGGAATTACATCCACCCCTCGGCCAGCTCTCCGGTTTACGTCCCCTCCACCAGAGTCCCTGCCATGCTGCCCACACTGCCCTACCTGCAGACCTGCGACTCGTCCCACCAGTCTCACGGCATCGGCGGGCACCATGGCTGGCCCCAGACCGGCACTGACGGCTCCTCCTTCGCGCCCAGCAGCCCTCACCCTCCGCATGGCTTCTCCTACTCGCACAGCCCGCCCGTCAGCAGCAACACCGGGCGGGATTCGACCTACCAGAGCCCACTGGTTCTCGGAAACGGCGCACGGGCGGATCAGTACGGAAGCGCTCTGGTGCGTTCGGTCGGAGGCTCCTATTCCAGTCCCTACGCGTACATGAGCCCGGAGATGGCGACGTCCTCCTGGACGCCCGGACCCTTCGAGAGCGGAGTGATAAGTCTGCAGGGACGACATGGACTGTCCGGGAGAAAGTCCAGTCTAGGTAAGCATAGGCCCCGAACCTAACCTCTACTTTGCGAAAATGAAGTGAATTTTCATTCTTAAGGTCACCCATGAAATGTAATTTTGAAAAGAAAGAAGCGCAAATCAATAGAACAAATATGAGGAAAAGTGGATTATTTTTTATTATAGCAAATATCCTTTTGTTATGATGCTAAATACACCACCAGCAGCTGATTTGGCCGTGAATACTCGCTGGTTGTATATATAAATTTGTATTAAAACGAATCGTGGGGATTTTTGTTTGATCTGTGCTCTAATTTTAACGATTTCCAACGATTTAAAAATTGAAAAAGTGCAAAATCATATTTGGATTCAGGTTAATGGCATCCGTGCCCTGGCCTGCAGGCCTTTATCTCCAAATAGCCAATTTAAATCCAACACAGATAACGATTTTAGTCCATATTTCACCACGAATTATTGTTGTTTAATTGATCTCGAGACATAAGCCAACATACATTAATTATGACTGACAAAAACACATTTATGCGTTTTTATGCCTGAATAAGGCCCTGTTTTTTTTTTTACTAAAATTAGTTATTTTTACTGTGTATGTTTTCGTTATTTCGACACCCTCCCTTCAACAGTGCAGTGGTTGGTTCTTTAAAGTTTCCTATCGAGTGTTGTAAAGGCCAGATTATATGAGGCTGTGGCTATTATTTATTATAGGAGGTCATGGAGAGGCCAATAACAGTAATAGTTGTGTCATGGGGTGTGAGGACGAGATTCAATCAAAGTCTTCTAAACATCCTCCGACATTATCCCTATGACATTTAGACAATACACACTCTTCTAAAAGCAATCAATTAAAACGTTAATTTAATCCGCCAGCAGCATTCCAGTGTTTTGATGACAGAGTTCAATCCACACGGAGACAAAAACGCACTGAAAAGAGCAATTGACACAACAATCAGAGCCGTTATCACCTTGATCAGACAGTCCTTCTCTCTACCTGCAGGAATCATTTAGAATCTGGGGGACACGAGCGTTTGAAGTTGACGATGATAAAAGAAAAGAGTGTTTCAATCAGACTGCTGCTTGAAGTATTTGTTAAGAGCCGTGTTCTGCAGTTTGTGTTGGATGACTTGGCCTTCAGACTGTTTTGCAACTCTCAAATCATTGAAATCTAATTTTGTCTATTTGTCTTTTGTTGGTGGAATAAGGAGGAATTTCACACCAAAAATGTAAAAGGTCCTGACATCGACACATATAGTGCTAAGAATACGTCACCGTATTATTTTGTATGTTTATATAATGGTATCAGTGATGTCACTGAATACTCAGTAGTATATGTTTATTGTAATAGAATTATGCCCATGTGTGTGGAAATTAATAGTGCGTTATATAATAGTGCAGTTAAACATGATCTTAAAGATTAAGTTATGCACAGCGCAAGGGCAATTTTGGTTTTCCCAAACAGACAGCAATTATTTTGTTCTGCTGGGAAAAATAAGAACCGAAATCACAAGTTCAAAGAAAGCAAGGCCGCCCCAGGACAGCTTTGTCCTGATCTCTCTCGGGTCCGCCTCGCTCTGTCTCTCTAAACTGAGGGATTAGGAATTTGGGCAATTAATGCCAGGAGTCCGTCGTCTGTCAGAGCTGTGATGTATGGAGGGGACCCCTGGATCCGTCAGCCTGATAACACACCTCCCCACCCCTCCTCAAACAGATTCTTCCATCAGTCTGTCTCCTGATTCTTTCGGGGGGTTTGATGTCTCTTCTGCACAGGGAATGGAGGGGGTTTAAATTCCTCCTCCGGCTATTCATCATGCATTGGCCCGTAAACAGAACCCCCATCCACGCAACCTTTAAAAGTTCTCTAGTAAACAGGAGTGTTGTCTATTCCAGATCATGATTTTACATCCAACTGTTAGTCAGCAGAATCTTCTTACGGGAGAAGCAAAAAAAACAAGGTCAGGAGCACACTTTTGGACTTTTAGAATTATTAAAGGGATATTACTGAACATCAATAAAAGGTTGATGATTTACTGATGGCGCCGGTTGGATAGAGGGTTGTCGTGATAAAAAATGCAGTTGAAACACAGTTTAAAGCTAAAGAGAAATAACTAAATTATCAATTATAGCCTATTTTAGTAATAGCCTAAGGCACATCAGCTGTTTGACATACAATTTATCTGAATGGTTTCACTGGGGATGGTGTACTTAAAATGTTTTCTGTACAACGTAGATTCAGTCTAATGCTGTCTATGTTTCTTCCCGATGTTCAGACCTGGTGGACGAGATGTGCACTGAGGGCAGGGAGTGCGTCAACTGCGGCTCCGTGTCAACGCCGCTGTGGCGCAGGGACGGCACCGGGCACTACCTGTGTAACGCCTGCGGCCTTTATCACAAGATGAACGGTATCAACAGGCCGCTCATCAAACCACAGAAACGACTGGTAAGACACACTGATAATGGAGGAACACACGTGGAAGTAGGCCTACCGGCATATTTATAAGTGCTTTACTTAGTTACATTCTATGACAGGCTATTCTATACTTCTACTCCAATACATTACAGAGGGATTTTTTTTATTCTGCTGCAGGTATCAGCCAGCAATATTTACACGTTACTTTCGCGGATTAGGGTTTAATGAAATTAATGAAATTGGATGCATTCTTTTAAACTAGGCTGATATTACAATCAGCTCAATTCTAAACCCCCTCAGCATTTAAACGCTACAACTTAATGCATCAATACAAATATTAAAATAGTGCAATAATATGACATACTAAAGGAGCTTTGCTGTATAGAACAAGATAAAATACCGTCAAGATAAAACACCAAAAATATAAATATGTTTTCTTTTGTAAAATAGAGATGAGCATGAGGTAGATTAACAAATACATGTTTTTAAATAAATAAATCAATAAAATAAAATAAATACAATTTAAAAATGAACAAATTAACAGGGAGGCCAGCTGTGGGAACAGTTAGGAGGGTCCTACCTGAGGAGTGCACAAGGCCGGTGTAGCATTTTAAGGATGGACTTGAGTAAAGGATGCAAATACTTACCACTGCAGAAATTGTGGGAACCAAAAGTCCAAAATCTGAAGATATTCTGTCTACAGTTATGTAAAACTGTAAAGTGCAGCAAATCCTCAGATTGGGGAAGCTGGGAGCAGGGCATGTTTGATATTTTTACTTCATAAATTCAACGGTTAATTGATTATCCAAGCAACTCTTTTTCACTGCAGATATTTTGACTTGGCACATAGGAAAAGCCCAACTGTTAACTGATAACATTAACAATGGCTCTGTTATATTCAAGTGTCCCAGTTATTCATGACAGTGTGACAATGAACCAGCATGAACAATACCAGGACCCTGAAATTCAGCCACCATTCATATTATTTTCAGACCTGTAATTTTCTACTGTGAAATCTCAAAATGTCCTCTCAGAAAAATATATTTTATCGTCCATTTGTTTTATGTCAAATAATTGTTTGAGCACGATCGTAGCTTAAACTTAAAGAAGATAATATTAGCTCCACGTTGATCAGCTACAGCATTAAAATGCTGATTACACAATAATGTATCAGTAATGTAATCAAATGCATGTAATATAATAATTAGTAGTATTAGTAGTATAGTAATTCAAATAGCAAAAAAAAACATTATTATGTGAATTGTTAATCCTAGCAGGTAAAATCCTTTTTGTGATCAGAGAGCATTTAGAAAATGGAACGAGGTCTGGGGCGATGAGGGAGGGTGTCAAGGCTTCACGGCTGTGTATTTCCCAGGAACTTGCCTCTCCAGAGCAGCTGTGGCTGCGAGTTGCCCAACAATCTCCTTCCACCGCTGGCTGTTTTCTCTGTTTTTATTTGTCCTGCAGTGACCTTGCCCTTGGACAGGCCTTTTTTAGACGAGGCTCTCCAGAGCAACGTGACTCTGTGCTGTTGTGTGGTGCTTTTGCTAAGCTGATAGTCACACCACAGTGTGAGAAAGACATAATTATTTGTCTGAAAAGGTTGTCCAACCAATGAGTTATTAGAATTATTGCTTGGCTATGCAGAGGGATAATTCATCATTGTTTTGCCTGCATACTGACATCCTGCAATTCATTTTAAAAGTTAAGGGAACAGTTAGACTCAACTTTCTCAAACTACACTTTAAGGATACAAAGAAGTGAATTGTGAGCTTGTTTCTGACTGTGCTGAGATTTCTCATTTGGGTTTCAGCCAACAAAAGACAAACTGTTGATTCAAATGTCTTGTTGTCTGTACCTGCAGCAGACCACATCTCGCCGAGCCGGCCTTTGCTGCACTAACTGCCACACCAGCACCACCACACTCTGGAGACGCAACGCAGAGGGAGAACCTGTGTGTAACGCCTGTGGCCTCTACATGAAGCTGCACGGGGTAGGTCACACCATAGGATCTATTTCTTCAAAGCTGCTCTATTGCTTCTTTTTGCCTACAATGTCTCCTATCCAAGCCCTGTCTTCTCATGCACTTCCCACTAACCTGTGTGTAAAACAGCTCTCTCTGCTACAGTAGGGAGCTGTTCATTATTTGCTCAGTGTAAAACCTCTCCAAGGGCACTGTAGTCATTGTTATCAGAGCGGCAGTGTGGGAGGGGAGCTTGTGTGGGTTGCCATGACACCGTGGCCTCTGGTGTATCAGGGACTGGGAGGTTCACAACTAATGTGTGTTGCTCTACTCCCTACAGGTGCCCAGACCTCTGGCCATGAAGAAGGAGAGCATTCAGACCAGGAAGCGCAAACCCAAGATGGCCAAGAACAAAACATCCACAGGTAGAGCAAACACATGAAGAGAAAGGGATGAATGACGTGCAATCAGTGGAGGAGATGACTTTTTGATTTTACTTTGATTTATTATCTCATGACATTTTAAAATAAAAAAAGGTGATTAATTGAAGTGTTCATAAATCAGAATCAGCACGACAAAATATTAATAATTATTATTATTGATTTAGGATCCACCACCTCTGACGCCGGCTCCCCAACCTCCCTCTCAGTCTCAGAACACGCCTCCACCATTAAGAGTGAACCCAACATGGCCCCCTCACCCTACGCTGGACAGACCGTCACATCCGCCACTACGGTAAACCTCCTTTTCATACAAATGCCATACAGCGTATAGTGTGTGGAAATTACGTGTTCATGCAATGAATTTTCTTTGTCTTTGAATATCCTGTGATTTAAATGGGTACTTTAGGTATTTTATATTGCACACCTATAAAGTAGTTTTCTAAAATCTGTCTTGCACAAGGTTTAGTCACACCAGGAAGTGGCACACATATAGGCGTCTTTACAAAATCTTTGGTTCTAGTGATGTATAGTGACTACCAGATGGTGCAATGTAGCCAATAATCTACAATAGCTTCCATTTTGACTCAATTGGCACACATAAATGGTACACATTCACATACTCACCAAAGTTTAATTCAATGCAAAACTTTGTCCTGCGAGTAAATCCATTGATCACAGCAAGTCCATTAAAATTAATTGATTTGGCTGCAGAAGTTTGACATTTTAATTGCTGCTGTGACCTTGACCTTAAATCAAGATTTTCTCAGACATTAGACGGCTCCCTCCAGAGCCACAAAAGACATTTAACAGCTGCTTTCACAGATTGAACACTCCTCATGATGAACCATTTGACTAATCTTTAAATTAAAATCAGAGAAGTGCCATTTTAAAATAACCTTTTTCCAAACATGGTGTTAGTGAAATGGTCTTTGCTCCATTTTGACATCTCTTTCCTCCCTGCAGACGGCTTCTCAGTTAGACAGCATTGGATCGGGACATGTGGACATTAAATATGAGGATTATCCCTTTACCCCAACCTCCATGGCCTCACAGAACTCCTGGTGCGCTCTGTCTCAAGCATGAGCAGCCTAAATCCAACAAGACTACCACACTAACACCACACTACTGGCTCTGACTTTGTCATGGAGGTCATCTCTCCGTCCTCTAACTTTTCCTTGGGACTCTGGAGCTGTGGAGAAACAGTGTTGTAGAAAAATTAAATTGGTTTGGGTTGCAGTATCTGTTAGCTGATGTGTTCAGGCTCTGCTTGCCATATTATACACTGAAACACTCTGGCTCTGTAACTGACCGGCTCAACACTCAGCTCATGGACCATACTTTAGCTTAGCAAGGACACAGTGTACCTGGACTGCAGTTTACAAAAGGATGAGTGTGTCTCATCCACAGCACACTGACTCGACAGCTCATCCAGAGCAGAGAACATAGCTGAATCAGGACACACATCCAATAAGCCACGTTTCCTCAGCACGACAACAAGAACTACCTATTACTAAAAGAAATCTATTTTTAACACTACACCAAATACACAAATGCAAAGACAATCAAGGGGAATGTAAAACGATATGGGAACAGTAAGGCCTTTTTGCAAAGCTGATAACTGATAGATTCATTACATTTTTGTTGCTGTCGCTGGTGTTTGTCTGTGTCACCCTCACTGCTTTCTGTGGTGTTTTCAAGAACATAATGAGAACAATTCCAGCATATTACTGTCAGCGCAGGAAGAAAACCAGAAAATGGACAGAAAATACCTTTTTTTTATGGCTGCTGAACATGTCTCATTTCTAACGTGTAGATCATTAACTTTTATAGGCACATTATTTATGTTGAGATAAGGACAGTTAAAAGTCATAGTGGACACTAAAACCAGCCAATAATAGCCCACTCCTCACTGTTATAGAATGGCTGGTGTTTTGTACAGCCTCTAAGCTATAATGCGTATATGAGTGATGTGTTTTTACAAGAAACAGCAGCTATGAACTGCATCTTGTACGATTCATTTGAAAATCAGGACCAGCTGTTTTGATTCTACATATCAGAGGTTTATCATTATAATGTTTGACATTAATGAAAGTGCAATGACTCAACTTTTTCCTTTCAAAAACAAAAAAGAGTGTGAAGTTATTCTAAAAATGATAATCTAATTTTATTGTCTGTATTTTGTCAATATGTAAGGGAATTTTATTGTTATAATGTTCTAAAGATCTCTCTCTCTCCCTCTCTCTCTCTCTCTGTTTCCTCTTTTTTCGATGCTCTTTGGAATCTGTTCAGGTTAATAAACTGTACACATTTTATTCATATGATTTATGGACATATGTTTGGTTTTTTTGAGTGAATCTCTCATACCCTCACTGTATTTGAGGTTATAATGTCACTCCTTGTGTTCAGAGATGGAATTTTGTGTCATAAATCAGTGGTGCCCCTACATCCCTATCAGATGTGCTCAAGTACCCTTTCATTACCACCACCTAAATATGTTCCTCTGAATGGATTAGAAACTGGATGTTACAGAACACTGTTAATTAGATAAATCTGGATAATGTTTTCAATGGTTTAAATCTGAAGTTTGCAGTTGTATCACTGACTCTTGGAGAGGCTGAAGCTGAACCTTTAAACCATTCATCCACTTTAAGATTTCTATTTCAACTGTTAATGCATTACTTATATCTAATAATTTTAACTGTTGGTCTACTACTTTTGGCTATTTCAACTCTTTATACATTATTTTTAACCAAATATTTGGACTATCTTACTAAATAGTTTTCACACACTCTAATGTGGTGAAGTGCAGCTTTGCATGTGCCCCCTCGTAACTGCTGACATCTAAACAAAAGGTGATTTTTTTCCATATCCCGTACAGTGTTTAAATCCCTTCAGCTGGTGGCCATACCATCTTCCATTTACCATTATATTTTGTGTTTTCTGATTTAGATCCCTGCACTGCATTGTCAATCGGAAATTTGTGCAAATATGTTCATGCATTTGCATGTATATGCACATTCTTATTTAAGCTCCAGTGTATGTGTTTGTGTGAATTCATGTGTGTGTATGTGTGTGTGTACACAAGGAGGGTGTGTTCTGCTGCCAGTTGCTACAGCCGACAGCACCGACCAAAGGTTGTGTTCCAACTCTGTTTTATGGGGGCCGGGTCAGAGTTGCCTGCACCGTCGAGGAAAAGTCAGACCTGTCAGCAGCAAGACTGCTGCTTTACTGCCGTTATGGCGACATCCAGGCACCGGTGCACGAACAACACCGCCCAGCTTTATGACTGTTGGCCAAGATGTTTTATCTGTTGCTGGGAGAAGCCTGTTGCAGCGCGATGTAAAGATGCAGACACATGAATTTTTAGTCAGGCAGAGAGAAGTTTTGAAACTTCTAGTCAGAAAAGAAATGTTTAAGTTTCAGATTCAGTGACTAGATGAAGGTGTGGAGGAGGTATTGTACTTCCATGAGATTCACAAGAGACAGATTTTTTTTTAAATTGCGGTCAAAATAGATGCACAGCCCAAGATACTTTGACTTTGTGGGTCACTACTTTTCCCATAATGCAACAAATGACATATTTTCATCAAACACTACCTAGTGAATGCCCTTGTATTCCCCACTTCTGTACAACTTTACTTTAAATCACAATATAAAACAGAAATTATTGTTGATAACGCACTGTAATGTAGGTGTAAGAAGATTTAAGGACATTTTTAAATGTATGTAAATACTTCTCTTTGAAGTTCATTCACTGAACACTGTTAGACAAAAAGAAGTCTTAGTTGAAGGTTTTCTGACTAGATTTATTTTGGCGCTGTCAGCTGCATCTCATGGATTTCATCAACAGGTGCTCAGTTGTCATAATAAATAGTTTATTAATGCATGAACTGATAAATACATCATATATCATTTGTAGACATATTATGTATTATTACAGCTGAGGTATTTTACATTGCAAATCATTGATCTCTTCCTTCACAGGACAAGTTATTCTTATAGTTGACAAATTCATTAATGTGTAAATGTTTATACACTGCTTAAAGCAGTACCACATATTAAATTAGTAAAGTCAGCTTATGTATAAAATTGGTGAGTATGCCCTTAAGGTTGACACATGAGTATCAATACTGAAGCGCCTAAAAAGTTAAATTAAAGCAAAAGTTGTAACCTAAAAGTCAATACTTGCACCCCCAATCGATCCAAACAAACACACACACACGCATACACACACACAGAGCTATCAGCACTAGCTCTCTTCTCTCAGTGAGGGCTAAGTGCTAAAGAGACAGCTCCTCCACTCACAAGCAATTCTTACTGCTGCATTTACACTCAATTGCTTGTGAATTGAGTGGCTTCATTACAGCCATGTCACAGTAAAACCTCTGGAGTGTGACAGGAGGATGAGGGGTGGGGATGCTTGAGGCCCTCTTGTATTATCTCAATATCAGCCTGCCCCTGCCTTTGGTCCTGGTTTTCAGACATTCTTGTTTGCTTCATTTATAAGAAGATTTCAAATTATTAATACCTTTAACTGTATAAGAGTTGTCACAAAATTCTAAAATTTTCTAACCACATTTTCCCCATTTTGTTAACACTGAACTGTCCCGGGAACTATTGGATGGATTGCAATTCCATTTTGGACACACGATCATGGTCCCTAGTGGATTAACCATACTGTTTCTGCCCAACCAGGTCACATGTTTTGATCCCATCAGGGACAGAAGCACAACTATTAGCTCAAACTTTATTTAAAAGCACTTATGAGGGAAAAAACTGTCATCATCATTAATGGTTTCACGGTTCAACATGATATAATGTTCATTTTAAGGTGCTGGAACTGGAAAAGTCACTCCAGTAAGTGAGAACCATAAAGTGCCAAGCATTTACACCCTCTGCACTTACATTTCTCAGCCCACCTTTGCTTTTCCAGCCATGTATTTACTGTTGTTAGGTTTAGTAGGCTAATATATTAATTTCAACTGACAGTCAATGCTGAAAAAGAAACCTTGGATTTGATTTAGACCTGAAAGCATCAAGGCTGGGGTCAGACCGGTGTGAAGGTAATGATGACTGCTGCGTATCTGTAACAATTTCTGAGTTTAGTGTATCAGAGCTCCACATAGTGTGACCCTTCAAGAGAGAAGTTTCTCTTTCACTATGTGTGTTTGTGTGTTTTGTAAGAAAAAGAGAGAGACTCAGCTCCTGAGGGTCCTGCGTTTCCCTTTCGTACATGTTCTCAGCAGCATTCTGTCTTCCTGGACGTCTCTGCGACTGCTATTTGTATGTAGTGTGTGTGTGTGTGTGCAGTGTTACAGCTCAATTCCTGGACAGACATGGGGGAAAGGGCCACAGTCCAGCAATAATATGAGCAACCGATAGTGAGAAATGGCTTTTTTCTTCTTTGTCTACAGCTGCAGTCTTTCCCAGAGCTCTGCTCCTTGACTGTTCCATTCAATTACTACTCCAACAAACAGGATATTCTCTTCTATTCTCTTCTGTACTGTGGTCCTGTGTGTGTGTGTGTGTGTGTGTGTGTGTGTGTGTGTGTGTGTGTGTGTGTGTGTGTGTGTGTGTGTGTGTGTGTG
>JAPMOB010241543.1:0-14784 GCA_029875015.1 Lepomis gibbosus
ATAGATAGATAGATAGATAGATAGATAGATAGATAGATAGATAGATAGATAGATAGATAGATAGATAGATAGATAGAGCTCTTGGCCATTTTGCATGCACTTTTTTAATAACTTCAGCTCATCAGTTTCTGTCTCGTGCCAAGTAAGATGCTGTCAGTCAAGTTTTATTCTGTGTTACACAACAAATCTGGTGAAGGTTGATGAAAAGTTAATTACAAAGGTGAATACTTTACAAACTTGAAGTGAACCATCCATGTGGTTTTTTGCCCATTTGTATATGTCTTGGCAAATCTAGATCAAAGTTGTGCTGTTTTGGCAGTTCCTGAATGTGATGATTGTGAGTCGAGATCTTAAGTTTTCAGGGGCATCTTTTATTTTATCGACAACCAACCTTGATGACATCAGAGATTTACTGTACTGCAAGAGCAGGTTCTGCTGACACTGTAAAAATAGTTTGTGTATGATGTTATAATTGAATTGACTAAGAGGAAGTGGTTTGCGTCAATTTGGTGATTAAAAAATATTTTTTGTTGAATGCTTTGGTACTATTAAGTATTTGGGAAAATTTAACAGCTCTTAGTGCCAAATCTTCACATATTCAACTGACTAAGTACAAAACACAGAATTACACAGTAACTTTTACACCAAATCTAATCAGTGTGTCATCAAAGAAATACACTGTAAAAAAATGCCTGTGAAATCCACAGTAATTTACTGTAATTTGTTTCACAGTAAGTTACTTGTCAGTTGCTGCCAGTTATTTACTGTAATTTGTTTCATAGTAAGTTGCTTGTCAATTGCTGCAAGTTATTTACTGTGAATTTCACAGTAAATACAGTGTACCTTTCATAGAAAGTAATTGTCTTTCACAATGCAATGCTCACAATACTTTTGATATGCTTCTCCTCTGATTTGCATAAACACTTAATCCAACTGCTTTTAATGGTTAATCACTGAACTGTTTGGTTAACCTTTAGATTTTGAAATGGTTTGTCAGCTAAATAAAATGTGTGTTTGTATACACATCTAAATTACGTGCAACCACACAATGAATAGCCTTCTTATTATTGCTAATTGATTTCACCTAGTGGTAACCACAATTGGTCGTCCAATGTAAGGCGGTGTCTAAATAGTGGCAATTTCTTTCAACATGGAGCAGAATAGACAGCTGGGAAGAGGAAGAGCTGGTGGACAAGGGTCTGTCAAAGATGTGTGCATGGGCACCAACAGAGAGGTCAGAGATGTGGGCATAGGTCTTGTCGAATGCTTTGTCTTTATAGAGAGGGACGCAGAACTGTTGTCTCTAAATGAAGTCCGGGCCATCACCGTTGATCGTGGTGAACCGAGGCCTTACTATAGCAGAGGTTGAAAGATTAGTTGATCCAAATCTAAAAAGATCAACTGTCAGTTCTATAATCTGAATTTTTCGGCACGAAAACCAGTAAGACTGGAGGATGTATACTGTACTATGCTTTACCATTAAAGTTACTGCACTGTAAATTGTAATGCATGTAAAATCATCAAAGATCATGCAGTATTCTTACAGTATGATCTTTCAACAATATACTATGTTTTTATGATTAGTATCCCATAAAAAAGAAACCACATAGTGGAAGCAGGAATGGGCAGTGGTAGAGGTCCAGGAATAATATATAGCCTGAGGAAAACAATGACACCTTCACCAATATGGCATCCATCAGCCTATCAACAGTAGCTTGCCTTTTGAAGAGGCATCAGGTATCAATGTAACACATTTACCTGCTGCCTTTGATAAAAACAATGGCCGCGTGAAATAACTGAGGGCTGAGTATGTTCAGGTAGCCTACTGCACTATATACTGTATTATTGTTAATATTTGATGTT
Organism: Lepomis gibbosus; assembly: GCA_029875015.1. Classification (NCBI taxonomy): domain Eukaryota; kingdom Metazoa; phylum Chordata; class Actinopteri; order Centrarchiformes; family Centrarchidae; genus Lepomis; species Lepomis gibbosus. Next base: position 1,864 of record JAPMOB010241543.1, read on the forward strand.
ATTGGAACTACACTGTAAAAATAACTGAAATTAATTTTTTAGAGGGTGATGTGAATCATAACAAGTACATTTTTGTTGATGAAGCAGGCTTTAACCTGGCCAAAACTCATCTCTTTGGTCAGCCAATGGTCCAGTGTCCAAGTGAATGTAAATGCTCCGTATTTGTATAGCACCTTTCTAACCCTGTTACATGCCAAGCAGGCCTGTTTTTGTTTTGTTTTCCTCCTGCCTTCTTTCTTTCTCCCCCACTAATTTCTCCTCAGGTGCTGAGTGGGTGACTGGCTTGCACCTGTGCAGCCTGGCCGAGCTATACATTGGCCAATGAGGTTGGAGGTTGGAGGTTAGAACATGGGAAAGCACCCCAGAAGAGTTTGCTCTCTCAATCACCCTTGTTTGAAGCAGCAGTGTACCACAGCCTTGCGTTAATTAATGTATTTTGTGGAATAAACGTTCATTTGCTGAGTTCTTCGTATTGGCACTTCTTTTATGTTGCATCCCTTGAGCCGGGGTGGTAAGATATTGGGAGCTCGTCCGGGATCTTTTACATCTGGATGAGTCTTGTACTTTTTCTCCTAGACTTTGTAGCTAAACTTTAGTTGGTTTAAGTTGTGGGATGCTGTGTTCCTTTTGTTCCTGGTGAGTAAACCGAGTATAGTTTCTGAGTGCTGTTGACCGGAAGTTTCAGTGATAACACTGGTGAGTCAGGGAGAGTTCCAGCTGGACAGAGTTGTCTGTCCTTCCATCAGTTCACTCATTTGTTTTTTTGCCTTTTTTTATTTTCGAGATGACTCTGGGTGGAGACATGTTTCTCTGGTGGTGATAAGCATTTCAGGACCTAAGCTGCAAGGCTAAGGTTCACTGAAGTTCGGCTTTTAAAGACTCCTTGGGCCCGGTATGTCTCAGAAGAAACATAGGTTTTAGTTAAAGCTAAGCAGGTACCAGGGGGTTTGCTTTTGATTGTCATCGCACTCAGGGGCTTGCTTGCTGTACACAGCAGTGGGTGATTTGACAAATTAGGTGACGGTGCTCTGTTGTAATAAACTGTGGTGACGTGTCTGACACACTGTAGTTGAAATGAGTTTTGATTTACGGGACCTTATAAAAAAAATCCCACTTTTGACAAAATTGATTCTTGTTGCAAGGATGATTTACTGTGTATTGCAACACATTTTTACATCTCTGTTCAGAAGTATAGTGTTAAAAGGGAAATTACAAGGAATACAATAGTGGGCAAATTGATTGAATTAAATGTCCTAGTGGTCCCTGTTGACTGCCCATCCAGAGGCTGAGGTCTCCCCTAACAATGTTTTCTCTGCTGTACCAGGTGTTTCCCCTCTCCTTGACAGCCAAGGCGCACACTGCCATGGCAACACTGTTGGGTGGCAAAGATGAGCACGAGGCTCCTCTTGCCACCTTGCCTCGTTTTGATCCTCTCTCCCCAGAAGTCCGTGGATCCAGTGCAGATGCCAGGCTGAAGGTTCGCCTAGCCCGCCTTCAGATGGAGGTGCAGGAAAAAGAGATGGTTCGTAAAGCAGATTATGAGCTTTGATTACAGCTGCACAAGCTGGAGGTTGAGAAAGAAATCAGATTACGGGAGCTTGATGTGGAAGCCATGAAAATTTCTGCTGGTCATACATTCCGACATACATTTGAGAAATCTGCACCTTTGCAGACAGTTCCTGGGAAAACAAAGTTTTGATGTCAGTTAAAAAATTCAGGAATCACAAAAAATCTAGTGGCCATTTGAGTTTGCATGTGAAAATGGGGTTCTCTTTGATAAGTGGTGTGCTGCTAATGAAGTCAAGGATAGGATTTTGAGCCCCTTCGACAGTTAATGTTGTTGGAAGATTTTAAGAATGCTTTACCAGAGAAAATAGTGGTGTTCTTAAATGAGCAAAAGGTGACTTCTTTGTCTAAGGCAGCAGTCTTAGCTGAGTTTGTGTTAACTCATAAAAATTTGTTTGTGTCTTCCTTTCATCCAGACAGAAGTTCAGGCCCGTGACATGAGAAGCTTAACCCTGGCCATCCTCCTTTTGAAAAGGCGAGGGGGCCACAGTCACCTCCACGTGGTGACAGAGAATGCTTCTACTGTCACAAGAAGGGTCATGTGATTGCTGTTGCTTTATCTTTACAGCACAAATGCACTCAGCTCAGCGTGTCACAGTCAAGAGGCATGGGTTTAATTAATACGAAGTCACTGTCAGAGAAAGAGTCACCGGATGATATTGATCCCTGTTTTAAACCCTTCATTCTCGAAGGCTTTGTGTCGCTAACTGGAGACTCAAAAGATCGGCGGTAACTGTAACTGTACTTAGGGACACAGGTGGCTCGCAGTCCATTATTAGGGAGGGAATCTTGCCTTTGTCATCTGAATCATCAAGTCAGTCAAGTGCAGTTGTTCAGGGTGTGGGAATGTTTAATCCCTGCTCCTTTGCATCATGTACATGTTGAGTCTCCTCTAGTCAGTGGACTGTTTAATGTTGCTCTCCTTCCCACCTTGCCCATCAAAGGTGCTGACTTCATTCTGAGCAATGACCTGGCAAGGTTATGCCAGTGCCTGAGGTACTAGAAAGCCTTGAAACAAACACTGAGTCTGACACAGCACACATACCTGACATTTTTCCTGCTTGTGTAGTCACAAGGGCCCAGTCAAAAAATTATGGTCCTGACTTGCCTGACTCTTTTCCATTCACAGAAGACTTTTTTGATGCTGTAGAGACCAACCCTAAAAGTCAGCCTGAGGTACAGATGCCTAGGATCGCATCATCCTCTTCTCCAGAGGCTGTGAAACTGCCAGCCACCAGGAAGGAGTTCATCGTAGCACAACAATGTGATTCCATCCATTGAAATGTCTATTTTCTGTTCTCAGCCAGGAAGAAGCAAGATGGAGGAAAGTGGCCTACTTGCTTGATGATGGTCTGCTAATGCTGTTCCAGAGGAGGTGGACTGGAATGTGACTTACCAGGTTGTTGTGCCTACAACTTATCGTTCCCAGGTACTCACCTTGGCTCATGACCATCCATGGTCGGGACACATGGGGGTCACTAAGACTTATTATTCTGTCCACTGCTTGTGTGGCCCTACACAAGGTGACAGATACAGATGTCTAAACAGATGTCTTAGACACTGAAAGGGTTAAATGATGAGGAGATGTGGAAGTAAAGTTGAGGGCTGTTTACTTGTTTGTCTTGCTTTCTTGCAGTGTGTTCAACAGCTCTGTGAAACTAAGAGAAGACACACAAAAAGGCTATTAATGTAACTAAAAACAGTGTAGAAATGTACATGCTGACAGCAGTCTTAAAGGAACCACAAGGAGGTGCTAGTTTCCCTTAACATGTGTGTAACATACCACTTATAACAGAGTTCTTAAGCATTTCTTTTGGCCAGGACTCAAACGTGATGTCAATCATTGTCATACTTGCCATGTATGTCAAGTTGCTGGAAAACCCAATCAGTTGATCTCCCCTGCTCCTCTTAACTCCATTCCAGTAATGGGTGAGCCATTTGAAAGAGTAATCGTAGATTGTATTGGACAATTGCCCAAGTCAAAAGCTGGAAACCAGTTTCTTCTAACTCTGTGTACTTCCACTAGGTATCCAGAGGCCATTCCCCTTCGGAGGATCACAGCCTCAGTTATTGCAAAGGCTCTGGTGAAGTACTTTTCAGTATTTGGTCTACCAAAATTGGTTCAAACTGATCAGGGCACAAATTTCAAGTCCAGAGTGTTTGCCATCAACATGCCTTGCAACATTAGGCATTAAGCATGTAACTTCTAGTGCCTACCATCCTGAAAGCCAGGGGGCACTAGAAAAGTTTCATCAGAGACTAAAATCCATGTTGCACAATCACTGCTACAGTTCTCAAAGGGACTGGGATGACGGTATTCCCCTTGTTCTGTTTGGTGCCTGTGAAGCTGTGCAGGAATCCTTGGGTTTCAGTCCTGCTGAACTAGTGTTTGGACATGAGGTTAGAGGTCCTTTAAAAGTCCCTAAAAAACAGCTAGTTGTGCCAGAGACTATGGTTACAAGTATACCAGCATATGTAATCAAGCTCAAAGATCGCCTTCAGTTGGCTGCTCTTTGGCTAGAGATTCCCTGACCTCTTCACAGGTGAAAATGAAGCCGCAGTATGACCGAAAAGCGGTCGTCATACAAAGTCGGATGGAAGTCCAAGATTCTGCACTGACTTCCGCAAGGTAAATGCTGTAACCATACCAGATGCATATCCATTGCCCCTCACTGACGACTGCATTGAAATTGGTCCTGCAATGTATGTCACTAAACTTGACTTTAAAGGGATATTGGCAAGTTCCCTTAACACCACGTGCCTCTGAAATCTCTTCATTTGTAACCCCTGACAGTTTTCTGCAATATACTATCATGCCCTTTGGCATGTGCAATGCTCCTGCTACTTTTCAGAGATTGGTGAACAAAGTATTGGGCGATATTTCAAACTGCAGAGCATACTTGGATGACATCATTGTATATTCTGATGACTGAGTCAGTCACGTGACTACACTGAGGGAAGTTTTTGAACGCCTGTCAGCTGCATCCCTAACGCTCAATCTTGCCAAATGTGAGTTGTGAGTAGGAATGGTACTGTTCTCTATCTTGGTCAGCAGGTGTGTTCTGTTGATCCAAAGATCAAGGCCATTGCTGAATTTCCTGTACCAACTACCAGGAGAGAGCTGTGCCGTTTCTTTGGGATGGCTGGGTACTATCACCGGTTTTGTAAACTTCTCCGCTGTAGCAGCTATATTGACTGCCTTAACAAGTCCTTCAAAGCCCTTCGTTTGGTCTGGTGAGTGCCAACGGTCTTTTGAAAATCTGAAAAGCATCCTGTGTTGCGCCCCATCCTGTCTGCCCCAGACTTCTCTGTGCCCTTCGAGCTCGAAGTTGATGCCAGTGCAGTAGGGGCTGGAGCTGTTGCAAGAAGACCAGCAGGGAATTGATCACCCCACGAGTTACTTCTAACGCAAGTTTAATAACCAGCAACTTAGGTATTCCACCATTGAGAAATGGCAAGCAGGCCTGTTTTTGTTTTGTTTTCCTCCTGCCTTCTTCCCCCCCCACTAATTTGAGGTACTGGGTGGGCACATTGGCCAATGGAGGTTGGAGCTGGCCAAGCAGGATAAACACGGGAAATAAAAGGAGCACCCCAGAAGAGTTTGCTCTCTCCCCCCATGTAATCACCTTTGTTTGAAGCAGCAGTGTATCACAGCCTTGTGTTAATTATTGTATTTTGTGGAATAAATTTTCATCTGCTGAGTCCTTATCGGCGCTTCTTTTATGTTGCATCCCTCGGTGTCGGTTGTAACAAACCCCTTGATACTTAAACTTTTTTACAATAAATAAAATAAATTAAATAAATTATGTGTTTTCATTTGCTTTCAAGCTGTTAAATTAAGTGAAGATTGTTAATTTGTTTATAGAACATAGAAAAGATATAAATTCAGGTATGATGCAAATTAGCGACAACAGGCATAAACGAGAAACCAGGGCTTGCAAAAGGTTCCAAGGTACATATCGAATAATAATAATCCATGCGCTATCTTGGCTTGCAGTCTGAAAGGAAGAGGTGTGATGCGAATTCGCAACAATCGGCATCAAGAGGCTAATCACATTCACCATTCATACACTGAGCCTAGTGCACAAACAGAAAATGAACTGCCGATTAACGGGGAGTTTTCTCATAAGATGGTGTGGTAGGACATGGGCCATTACTTTGCTCTTACGATGCTGCACATTGAGTTTCTCAGTGAAACTGAGCCGGCCTGTCAAGGTGAAGGGGTCACCTATGGACTTGTGGAAAAAATCTGAAAATAACAACAAATTGGCTGAAATGATTGTAGAGGATGTCTTCATTGTTCACTACTTGATTACGTTCACGATAGATGTTATTGAAATGATAAATTCTATAAATGTTGGGTAATCCAAGTGTATTGCTGTGTAATTTGTCTTTACAGTACTGTAGCATACTACTTTCAGCACTTCTAAGGTGAAGTTTGAAACTTGCATTCTTTGTTATTAGATTCACTGGTAGTTAAAATGACTAAACTGAAAAGATGTCATAATGTTGTGGTTTGGTCATCAAATCATATGTTCTCATGATATTTCTTGAGAAACTTTTATTTTAAATCAATGGCTGTGCAGAGTGATTTTCTTTAATGAAAGACTGGCTGTGTTACAAGTGTGATGAGTTTGGAGTTTTGTACTAAGAGTTGTGAAATTTTACCACATACTTGCAATAATAGTACCGAAGTGATTAACAGAACTGTATTACAAATATTTCTGTAAAAATAGGATTCTATTTATATTTGTTTATATCTGAATAAAGCACTCATATTCGTTAACTTTCCTAGTAGATTCAGATAATACATAAAACACTAAAAACTAAATGAACAAAATTGGCTCAATTGAAATATTTTGTTGATAGCTATATAGATGGATAGGAAGTAAGAATATACAATAACATAATTATAAAATTAAGATTGAAGGATGCTATTTGTATACTGCTGAAGGTCTGTGGATATAATAGATTCAAGCAATCCTAGTCACTCACTCTTTTTAAAAAAAATTTAAATAACAATGTCACACTTGTTTCCCAGTAACGTCTAGCCCTCATGGACTTTATTTGGTTGATATTTCCTCCTTCTTCTAGAGAGTTGCCTAAATTGTCGCCTACCATCCAGACAGTGTCTAAGATGCAGCGTGTGTGTGTGTGTGTGTGCACGTGTGCTTGTGTGTGATAAGCCCTGAGTTCTGTTCAATCTCAGGCGCATAATACGCTTCAAAGCAAGCAGGACAACCTGCAGACTCAGCTGTGGTGGGTCATCAAAACGATTCAAAGGGAGCAATCCCATTTAACCCTAACCTCAAAGCTGGTGTTCCAGAGACCCAGTTTCAAATAGCCCCCTTCCTTGCCAATATGTTACAATCAAAGAGCCCAAAATAAGGGACAACATAGGTATATTTTTGTCTGCCTCCAATCCACTGTGAGGAAGGCTGCATCTTGGAGCTGTGTAAATGACGTAAATGTGATGCTTCTCTCCAACAGGCTTCTAATTACTATCAAAATTATGTTTTATTCACCAAGCATTTGACACAAAAAATACAGCGTGTCTGATTTTAATTTCTAAAGCGGAAGACAAGAATGAATTAATCATCATATCTCTGAGTGGAGCCAGCCTTGTACCTGTAGGTGTGCATTATCTCTCCCGTGCGTCCCTTCTCGCATTCAATCATGCAGGCTTTAATTAACGCCAGGCTGATGAATATAGCTCTCAACCCGGCGCTGATAGTCAGACAGTGTTGAATGAACTGTCCGTGTTACCTGTGACATAGTGTCTGCTCCTTTGTGAACATGCCATGCAATATTGAGCTGATCAGAGCACCCATGATGAAACTGACAACATGGTTGCCTGTTCTTTGTTCTCATTAGTGGTAATGCTGCGTATTTACACATGTCACAGTAATGACACTGTTAAGGCAGGAGACGGCTCTGGGTTTGCAGTGCCACAGACTGCTACAGAGTGCTGAGCCTCTATAGCTGGTGTGTGTTGTGTGGGTGGGCTTTTATTCTTCCTCTCAATAGTATTGTATTAACCTAAAGAACACCTTGCCATTAGGAAGGGTGATGTATTCTTGTCATTGAGAGTTGATCAGCTAAGTATACAGTATATGCACCGTACTGTGAAAGAGTTTTAGGCAGGTGTGGAAAAAACAATGTATGGTTTGGCCATACCACTTCCAGGACTGCTTGTTCTTCTTTACGCTGAAGATAGTATGACTTTCGCTGTGTGTCATGCTGCAGAATAAATTTGGAGCCAATCAGATGCCTCCCTGATGGTATTGCATGATGAATAAGTATCTGTACATCTCAGGAGGAGACCATTAATTCAACTCAGCTCCCTTTGCAGAAATGCAGCCCCAAACTTGCAAGGAACCTCCACCATGCTTCACTGTCGCCCGCAGAAACTCATTCTTGTACCACTCTATAGCCCTTCAACAAACAAACTGCCTTCAAATGTTGAGTCATCAGTCCAGACCACCTACTGCTGTTCATTTACACTTCAGTTCCTGTGTTTCTGTGCATAGTTGAGTTGCTTAACCTTGTTTCCATGTCAGAGGTATGGCTCTCTGACCGCAGGTCTTCCATGTTGGCCACTTCTGATCAGACTTCTCTGCATGGTTCTCTGCAGCTCTGAGCTGATGGCACTGCTGGACATTTTCTGACCTGACATCACAGCACTCGAAAAATGATTCATGAGCATAGTGTGCAAGTAAAGACTACAGCTTACCGTGGCTAATAAAATTAGCCAATACAATTATAAAACTGTTGTGTTGTCCTAAAGGAATTAATATCATACTAGTGGTGAGCTATGTAGTGTACTGTAAAATAAAATTCTAACATCTTACTACATCTGTATCTGCAGTCGACAGATGTAGATTTAGCCAGAGCCAGGATGCCATTTTGCCAATATGTGCTCTATCTAGCCGCCTCCTCCTGAGAGCAACATGCTTCTCTTGATCTTTTTTTACGTCTGTTTTACTAAAGTAACACATGCTACATGCTATTAGCTGCAAAGCACCATTCACAGTGGTGGGTGTTTTCACTCATCATCGTGATAAGTGAACAGTGTTTTAAAAAGCTGTGTCCATGTTTAAGAAGATGTGTCAAATATATATATAAAACATGTATTTAAATGTTTTAAAAAGCTTTGATAATATTTTAAGACTTGTGCACTTCCACGGTCCTCCACTGGTTTTCATGTCATAATTGCACACAAGGAGAAGGAGCACAACACCCACATATCAGCTTATACAGCTGTATTCCTGCACCACAATAATATACAAGTCAGAGAGAAATAGTTTAATTTAGTATGTTGGCAACTAGTTTAGCCAGTTTTCATGCCCTCAGGTAAGCTGTTTTAGAGCCTAGGGGGACAAGATCATGTCAAGTACCTTGTCACCAAACCCTTAAATTTAGATGATATGACTTTGCTTGTGGCTACGCCTCATGTTCATCAACATAATTTTCAATTCTGAATCCAACTAAAATCTTGTGCAAAGACATAGGAGTAAATATATTTAGTCTTTTTATAGTCATGTCAGAGTCACGTTTTAAGAACAAGCCAGAAGATACATTTAGGACAACAACATCAACTATATTAAACATTAACCACCATAATTAAGAAAAACTTTACATTAGCTTTTTGGCCATTGAATAATTAACCAATTTTACATTACATAACATTAGATGGTCAACTATCAAAACTTCATAGTTTAATTTATCATCACAGAATTTAATAAAATGTTGACAGTTTCAGAGTACAGGTTGAAAATCCTCAAAGCAGTGTAATTTTCGGTTTCAACAGGCGACTGCTTAACTATGTCTAGGAATAACATTGCCAAAAAAGAACAGTATGAAACGCTTTAAAGCCCTTCACAGTTAAAATGTAGCTACTTCACATCTTTAATGGTAAGTGGTTATTGGCAGGAACTCCAGGAACTTAGCATTACCACTCCGCCTAATTCAAAGCAAAAATTCTCCTCTCACTATCATGAAAGCTGAATACACTATGTTCAGTCCAATCAACTATGAAAGGGAACCAATGCACACAGTAAAGCATGCATGAGATTGACTAACGTTTAAAAATAAACTAACACATAAAACCCCGTAACAAAGTAAGAAGTAAGAAATGCAAAAATGTTGCAGTTAATTTGAACAAACCTTAATGATGCAGCATTAAATGTTGCTAAAAGGTCATTATTAACTTGAAATAACACAGTGTTGCTTGTGCAAAGCAGACCGTGGGCTTTAAGGAGACATTTCTGCTTCTGAGATCTCTCAATGTACTTTAATATTAACAAGCATTTAAAAAAGGACATACAACTTGTAAATTGTGTTGTGTAGGAACAGGAATTTAAGCTTCTTCTTTTAGGAATTCTTTATCATAAAAGTATTGATCGTAATGTGATGTATTACCTCCTCTCCAGACATTTTGTTGGATGAGCTAGCCTTCTTTAATGAAAATGTGACTTTTATATTTCTCTCCAGTAAAAGCAACTGTAAGCTTTGGAAGAGACCCATGGGTGTTGATGCAATTCCTTGCTTGCCGATAGAGGTCGATAAAATTCATAAATGACTAAAATCCTCTTTAACTCTGCCTTTCACTTGACATGGCTAAATCAGTGCCGGTCCATGGGCTCAGCTGGCTGAGACATCATTAGCAGTTTTTTTCCTCCTACAGCCAACATGAATTAAACAAAAGAATTTTGAAATAACTAAAACATTATATACTGGAATCTGGAGAAAAACATAGAGAAAGAAGAGAGAGAGTCTGTGTTTATAGACAGCATGTGTCACTTGTGCCAAAGTGAATATTCAATTTGCCCCCTCCCCTTTAATTTAGAATGCCTAATCAATATTTCCAAACGTTAGAGACACTAAGACATCTAAAGTAAATCCCTTCTGGCCTCAGGGACCTCAATGAAGCATGTTTCCCACAAACACCTCCTGCTGTTCGGGCGTGAAAAACCGATACACACTTCCAGACCATCCGCAAGTGGAAACAGTTGGGTACTGCCAGATCCTTGTCACAAGGGCCAAGTCTCGATGTGTGTGTTATGTTGATGGCATTAACATTTTTTAATAAACACCTTGAGGAGCTTGTGACAGCAGAAGGCATCCTACTTGACACGCTTTCTCCCTAGGCTCATAGAAACAGCTGTTGAAATGGCCCAGACGTGGGCTGTGAAGCCCTGCTGGCATGTCTAGCCTCCGCAAATGCACCCGGCTGAGAATACACACTTTATTACATGCAAAGTCTCTTGGGGGTGCATAATACCTTTAAACATGTGTGATCGCTAAACAGGGGAATTGTAGGTTCATTTTTTAATCTCCAGCTTTAGGCTAAAAACATAAGAGAGAGCGTCTCAGTTGGATGAGATGCAGAGTAATTTATCAAACCTTCACAAAACGTCCCACACTGCATGTGAATGACATGTTTGGTATGTAAGAACCATTGAAGCATAAAGTGCTATCAGCAAACAATTAAAAAAATAAAAAATTGTGCCAACATTAGTAAAATTGCTTTAATCATTTCAACCGTCTTTGTTTCAACAATCATAGCTATTTAATTGTTTTAGTTGGGACCAACCTTGATGTGCTAGTCCGCTTGTCAAGTAAATTGAGGATGCTAAATGCTAGGGGTGGTCTGATTGTAATGAATGGAAGAGTGGGTTGACACGGAGTGCATGGAAAACGCTCTGCACATGAATATGAATTGGGCCTCTCTGTGTTCACTAGGCTAGAATTACTGCTTTTCATTACTGATGGCTTATAGCCTGACTGTTTGGCTGCCGGCTGGGGTCACAATAAAATGATGTGCTTGCCAAAGGCAGAGAGGCTGGGTCACAAGGGACTAAATGGCCCAGTTATGAAGAGCAAAGCTTATCTCCCTCTCTGAATCAACCACTACCCCCAGCTAAACTAAACATACACTATGCCCTATGGGGAGCATATCTCTAAGAAAACTGACCACAATAAAGGATCACAATCTATCATCCCCTTTATCATATTACTTGCATTTTATACAATGTATTTCACATAGTTTTTATTCACACTGATTACAAACCAGTATATAAATTGTTTCATCATTGTATAACAAAATCATTAAACGCTCCAGTGTGACAGTTGCTTAATTTGCTCAGTTCCCAGGATTTCAAAGCATCGACTGCAGTCAACTCTTCTTCTTCAGTTTTGGATTTTGTAAAAAAAAACAAAAAACAGACAGTAAATCTAAAGATCATGTCCTTTATTGATTAGACCCCCCACTGGGATCACTCAGTATGATATAAAGCCGTCACCATATGCCTGTGTTTAAAGTCCCTTCTTAGAACATAAGCTTGAAATGGGCTTGGATTATGCTTACTGTGGGGAATCATCACCACTGCTCTTGGCTGCCTTTAATCATACAATGAATAACACAGTGAATTATATCAGTGTTTTAGGTTTTAGGGTGAAGAGTTGAAATAAATTGTGCTGGTATTAAAAGATTTCCTTGATGTGGCAGATTTTAAGCTGGATGTTCCCATTATATTCATCTACTTTTGTCTCTAACATATTTTGTTCTGAAATTAATATTTGGTAACATGACTTGTTTCATTTTTGCTTTGTTTAAAACATGATTATCAGGCCACTGAACATTAGTAGTTCCGTAGTCATTCTTTTGGATTTGTTCTTATGCCTGGCCTTAAGACTGCACTTTCATGGTTTAATTGTTTTAACCAAATTTCAATATCCGCAATGAAAATGATATAAAGTTGTTACTGTATAAAACTGTGAACATTAAATTCATCCATCACCAGCCATTCACAAGGGGTGAACAAAAGAAAAAAAAAATTATGATGTAGTCTGATACTCAACAACACTACAACTACAGATAAACTGCAATCACAGATTACTAAACCAACATTGCTCTGATTTGTTCCTGTTTTTTGTTCTCATCTTCTAACTGTAATTGTACAAAGCACACAATGTTGATGTGGATAATTAATGACCAAGCCCTATGTCTCTGGCTACAGGCAGAATTTGATCTTGATGTTCATGGTTCTCCTTCGAGGGGAACTCGAACTGCGTCGGTGACGACACTATGGGAACGCCTTTAGGCGTGGCAGGGCTGAATGCGAATGAAAACTACTCCAATCCTATTGGCTTAGTGAGAACGGTAGCATGTGACGGCGTAACCGTCGGCGTATATAAGCACGCTGGCACATAGGTACATTAGCTTTTTTCTATTCAGCAGGCACCTGGCTAATGTTGTTAGTAAAAGCTCCCCCATCCATGGCTAGTAAATACCCACCTGGAAGTTGCAGTATGTCCTCTGAGTCGAACCAGTTCCGCAGATGTGTGCCTCCC
>JAPMOB010241546.1:0-17578 GCA_029875015.1 Lepomis gibbosus
AGATACAAAAAACCCTATAAAATATTATTTTATGTGTCAGCAAATAGACATTGAGCTTAGGGGGGGCGTCTTACCCCACTGTACCCTACTAAACTTTTCAGTGTAGTAATGTTAACACAGCATATCGTTAGTGAACACTCCAGGCGGTCAGTTTTTGGTTGTCATGGTAATGTATTACGTCCGACTATTAACCACACCCCCATTCTCTGTTTGAGAAAAAACGTTCACCAAAAAAACTGCCGTAAAAACTGGCTGGAGGGGCTTTAAAGTGGATGAGGGTGGTCAGCGCTGTCCGTGGTTCTGAATTAGCGAATATGTTCTTTGCACCTTTTTTTATTTCAGACCAGCCTTTCTTTCAGCGTCGTTTCGGATCTTTAATATTATCTAAATTATATATTATAAATAGCCTACTCAGTTCTTTTACCTTATTAATCAAAGTTAGCCTACAAGTAGCAACGTGGAGCCGCGAAGAGCGAGATGACCATAAAGACACAGTGCTGCGTGAAGTAGCCTATTTCTATATTTCTATGTGTGTTATGTGTTATGAATCACATCTGAGCCACGTTCAGATGTGATGAAGAAGTTTCGGAGACTGCTGAAGACTTTCACAGCATTTGTGTAGGCTATAGTTCCTTGTAGCTACTGTTTGCTCACATCTGTCTCATTTCGCTGTTCAGACCGATGCTGATGTGTGTGTGTTTGCAAAAGAGTAGCCTAACCTATAACAGTGTTATTACTCCATCTTAGTGGTGAAATCTAAAATCAAGAGACTTTAGCCATTGGGCGCCTAGCATTAGGCCTACTGCATGAAATCTTGTCTCAAGACAACTTTGTACGTCTTGAGACAACAGAAAATAGCGTATTAAGTTTGAACTTCTAAAGATGACATGAAACAATTGGTTGTGCTGAAAGTCTTAAGATCAAAATTGGGTGTTACCATTTCATAAGTTTCTGAGGGGAAACCCTACATAATAAAAACTGATATAGTCACATGTTGAGAAAAAAAAATGAAGCTTGGGTATAATATCATAGGGGACCAACTCTTTTAATTAATAACGTTTGTGCTTTGATGAACAGTCACCACATTTGTGTTCTAAAATGGAGAAAGTAATTCTCATATAATTAAGATTATCAGTGGATAATAATAATAATAATAATAATAATAATAATAATAACAATAATAATAACATATAATAACATATAATAACATATAATAATACATCATAATTTATAGTTAGATTTTTATTTTATGTTAATAATATGATTTTGCAAACTAACTAGCAACTAAAGTTATCACATAAATGTAGTAAAGTACAAGTAGGCCTATAAAGTAGCAAAAAATGGAAATATCCAAGTAAACTATACAGGAACCTCAAATGCAAATGAAACCTAAAATGAAATATAGAGTAGCTATTTCATGCCACAAAAGTGGGACTTTTATGGGACTTTTATTTTGGAAATGTTCTACATTGATACAGCAAAACTGTTAAATTAAATGTGTTTTTACAGCACCTCGAGTATCACACTTGAAGTCATTTTAGGTTATAACTGTGGTCATTTTACTTTGGAAATTCTCCAAATTGATTCTGTAAAAAAATTGATTTTCAGAATTTAGTTAAAGTTATCCTGAACTTAAATGAGCCACTGTCAGGAATTTATTTTTCCGTATTGTAGCATACGTGCTGGCGTCGCGTAGCCTACTATGAAGATTGCATGGCCTCCCTCTCAGGTAAGACGGCAACACTTTGGTGACTGAGAAAAGGCTTAGTGTTAGTATAAGACTCATCCTGCCTGTCGGCTCGCTCTGGGCCGTTTCAATGCATTTACCATAAAGGTCAGAAAACGTATGCACTCCAAATTCAGGTGCGGCCTTCTTGACAGGAAAGGGGTAGCCTGAAGTGAAACGTCCTTAGGCATGATGACTCAACATTTGGGAAACTTTCTTCCCCTCCTCTTGTGCAGAGGCGGAGGGTGGAGCCATGCAGGCTGGTCGGTGCACGCCCCTCCTTGTGGGGCAACTGGGCTCCGTCAACGAGGTTCTAACATTTCAGAGGAGATAACCTGTAAAGGTCAGATGGAACTTCATTGATCCCCGCGGAGGTGTTAGTAGCCATGGCGAGGTCAAAGGCGAGGGTGTACGGTTGTTGCGCACTGATGCTGCTCATTGTTGTTAGTATAATTGTGTGTATTGCTGTGCTTGTGAGGCGCAAGTGTCCAAATGACACTTTCTCCAGCGCTGCAGTGGCTGCAGACTCTGGGGCATGTTCAGCGATTGGAAGGTGAGTGGCATTTCACATTTTTTGTTATGGCTACACAAAACATCTGTTTGTTCTGGTCAGTAGGACATGAAATAGGATCGTACATCACGCACTGTTTATTTTTATGAAACACTTCAGGATTTACTTATCCAGCGTAATCAAAACGTAAACATCAATACTGTTTTTTCTCCACAATGAAAAATATGCCGACCTTACAAAACAGACTTTTCATGTCATAGGATAATAAAGTTATTATATTAGGACAGCATACTTAATAAACAAGGAAATTGAAGGTGCTTTAGGCTATAAAACATTAGCCTATGCAAAACATAAACACGCCATTTCCCTTTAGCGGGTAGGTTGCATAACGCAGCAATACAAAACTAGATTGACATGTATAGTGATAAGTGTGAAATCTTTCAGGGACATCCTTCAAAAAGGGGGCTCAGCGGTAGATGGCGCCATCGCTGCACTGCTGTGCACCTCCGTCATGAACCCGCAGAGTATGGGTATAGGAGGGGGGTCCATATTCACAGTGATGGACAGCTCTGGTAACAGCCTCATTCATTCAGTCCTCTAATGCAGCAGAACAAACAATAGTGTCCCGCTGTGGAAACAAAGTTTTTTGATAAATCTCCTCTGTCTATTCAAAGGTAAAGTGAAAATCATCAACTCCAGAGAGACGATGCCCAGGAAGTTTAAATCTGACCTGCTGAAGTCATGTCCCAAAACCTTCCAGATATTTCCAGGTACTGCTCCGGCACATCAGATCATCAACGATCTGCATCAGCCTTAGTTTTTTCTTGCTCTGCCTGCTGGGTTGGATATTAAGTTACTCGGATAGTAGTCATTGGGATATATGACACAGCTAAATATTTGCTCTTTACACCAGACTAATCCTCTGAAGAATTTAGTTTAGTTTAGTTCACATCTTGAGAAGAGCATTCATCACATAAGGGCACAAAGGTGAAAGATTTATATCAGGTCCAGGCCTGAAGACACTGTCAGTCCTTTCTTAGACATGCAAATGCATTTATTTCTTCTTTGTCATGCTTGCTTCCCATGCAGTAGAGGCTGATTGTGTACATACCTGGGGCCCAACAGCTATGACATGAGCTGGCTACGAGCTGAGCTCTCAGCCAAGACCACACACACACACACAGACACACACACAGTGGAACAGGAGGCCTAAAATAACAATTAATCTTGTTACGACATGTACATGTAAGCCTATTTAAGTAGACAGGAAAGTACGATCTGTAAGTGATACAATGAGAACATTAATAGACAGGAAACACCTTTATTTACTGTATAATATCGGTCAAAACAAAATTAGTATGAAAGAGAGTCCACAAACACATTTCTGTTAGTCATTAAATGTCAATCATTACTACACCAACATGCGTAGGACACCTCAGTAGTGGAAGAAGTACCCAAACTGCAACATCTTGAAATGTCAAAGTACTAAAACTAGTCCCTGTGGCTGATTATACTATTACACAATACACATTATACGATTTTTACTGTAAAACTGATGCTTTGATGTTCAAAACACATTTGATTTTCGCAGATGGTTGAGTTGAAGCTGCTGAAGTTTTAACTAGTTTATATGGATTAAGCTAGTTTAGGCCAGTGGTTCCCAACCTAGGGGTCAGAGCCCCTTCAAAGGGTCACAAGATAAATCTGAGTGCTTGTGAGAAGATTAATAAAATTGACCTTTGGATAATGTGACGTCATTCAGTTTTTAATTTAGTATTTCAATAAACAGAGATTAGGGTAGTTTAGAGGAGAAATCTCTCTTTGATTGTCGACTAACAATTTAAAACGTGACTGTACTGGCCTCTGCTATTTAGTAAGACAAAAGGTTTGAAGTGGTTTAATCTGTGAATGTATTTGATTTTATAAGCTTGTCTTTTAATTTTTTTTATGTTAAACATTAATATGTAAAGTAAATAACTAACTAATGGAGTAAAAAGTAAACTTGGGTAAATGTACATAATTGACCTAGATGCCTATCCACCTATCCACCTATCCATTCAGGAAGCCAATGGATTGGGGTCCCAGGGGAAATTCGCGGTTATGAACAGGCACACAAGCTTTACGGGAAGTTGCCGTGGGCCGCCCTCTTCCAGCCAACCATTAAACTGGCCAGAGAAGGGTTTCCTATTCCTCAAATCCAAGGTCGATACATCCCGTACATTGATATGAACGAGACCCAGTCACTACGGTGAGAAAGACACCCACAGTATGACAATATGACGAACATTTCACCTTTTTTACACTTACGTGAAATTTGTTTTTGTCCGTTAGAAAGTTGTATTCAGATAAGAATGGGAAGTTGCTGAAAGCCGGCGACACTGTGAAGTTCGAGAAATTGGCCGACACTCTGGAGACGATTGCAAATCACGGGGCAGACGCTTTTTACACTGGAAGGATAGCAGAGGATTTAATCCGTGACATACAGGAGGCAGGTATTGTCAGGCGGGTTCCATCACTCTCTCTTTTCCAACCATTTTCTACCTCTGCCCGCCACAATGGTGTTATTACAAATTAACAAATCAATAGGCTCTGTAAAGCGCTGCAGTGATCGCTCACAAAACTCCAGTGTGAGCTGCCTGGATCCATTAAAAGTCTCGATTACGTGGAGCTGAAATGCATTTTGTTCAGGTTTGCTTAGAAGAACCATTTGTTTCAATGTTTTTGTCCAGGAGGAACACTCACGGCGCAGGACTTGGCAGAGTATAAAGTTACAGTGACTGATGCGTGGGTTGTTCCTTTGGGAGAGTACCAGATGTACATACCCCCGCCCCCTGCAGGAGGCATCCTCCTCAGCCTCATCCTTAACATCATGAAAGGTTCCCGCTTTACACAGACTGCAGAGCTGCTGCTCATCCACACTTTCCAATCACACAGTGAAGCTTGTTAGCAATGCCAAATTAACACTTTCAGTGGACGTTGCATGTGAGTTGTTTACCTTAATGAGGAGACTGAACGATGGTGTCAATATGAGTGTGTGTGTTTCATGCTATAGGGAAGCATCTAGACACTACAGTACATAAAAGTGGAATAAACTGGGAATGTTTTTTTAAAATTCCTTTACAGGATATCACTTGAATTCAGCATCTCTGGTTGGTGAACAAAAGACACGGGCCTATCATCAATACATTGAAGCTTTTAAATTTGCCAATGGATTAAAGAACCACATCCGTGATCCAAAGTTCAGCTCAGAAAAGGTATGTTTGTGCACATTTCATACATTATTTTAGCATATATCAACATTATTTATTATGTAGTTTAGTCAAGTTGTAGCTAATAACAGTGGTAACAGTGGTAGAAAACGTATTTAGACCCTTCACTTCAGAAAAAGTGTCAATGGCACAGTATAACCGTAATACTATTACTACTAAAATACTAAAAAAATGCATTTTATTTTATTTGTTGATCATATTTTTTTTTGTTTTGTATTTGCGTCACTCTCCTTAAAGGTTCAGTGTGTAATATTTAGGAGGATCTATTGACAGAAAATGCAATATAATACACATAACTATGTTTTTCAGTGGTGTATAAAGACCTTACATAATAAACCGTTATGCTTTTATTAGCTTTCAATAAACCATTTCTATCTTCATACACCGCGGGTCCTCTTACATGGAAGTTGCCATGTTGCACCGCAATGTTTCTACAGTAGCCTAAATGGACAGTGGGTCTGAAGAGTGAGTTTCGTCACTACGCTGAATAGGCCCATGTATGAATTACAAGCAGAAGCAGTAGTAGTAGTTGACTGGTTTATTAGAAACAAGAAAAGAAGAGGATAGTTTGCTGTCTTTGTAGAATTTTTTTTGTTCTGTACATTCCGACTTAAGAGCATAAGAACGACTTCATAACTCGGGGAACGGGACCATCCGAGGACCACGTGAATGCACCGTGAGCCACTGGTTGCAATTCAAAATCTTCACCACTAGATGCCACTAAAACTTACACGCTGAACCTTTAAGTAGGGGAAGGCACAGGTGTTGACCCCTAATATTGACATGATTTAACTTGAGTAAAACCCTGAGTGAAAGTTTGTTGTTGCAGTTTTCACCTGTGTTATTGTGACATAGTTTCTGTCAGTCAAACAATGATCACCTTCAAATTATCTTATAAAGGCATTTTATAACTAGATGTTTTTGGCAAACCAAAATTCTACATGCATAATCCATCATAAATCTTGCAACTGCAACAAATGTTTTGATTTTCATTTTCATGTAGGCCTGGTTACTCTGGAGAGGCACAGGTGCAAAGTGTGAAACAAATTGAGAGTTTGAGAAGCAGATAAACAGAATTTCTTTATCTCTGCAAAGAAACTAGAACCCTGAAATATGGTGGGATCTTTACCTCAGAAATGTATGTTTTTAAATGCTCTGTACTTCTCACAGATGGCCCAGAAGTTCACAGAGGAGAGCTTTGCCAACCACATACGGAGCTTGATCAGCGGAGACAAGACTCACGATTCCCAGTATTACAACATCACCCCCCATCTGGACAGCATGGGCACCACGCATGTGTCTGTGCTGGCTGAGGATGGATCTGCTGTGTCTGTCACCAGCACCATCAACCACATGTCAGTATTTTGAAGGGGTCTGCGTCACAGTGAGAAATTAACAATCAAATATTGTTGTTGATTTGAAAGAAGAGGATTAAGGAGTTTTAAGAGATTATGGAGCAAGTGTTTTTGTAAAAGGAATTTGAAAAGCAATCTCTAATTTCGTAAGACTCCATTAACCACAGTCTAAAAGCTTTCTGTAACAGCACAGTGTATAGTATATATAATATCTTTAATAGATCAATTTCTGTTGATGCATTTTCCTTATAGATTTGGCTCAAAGGTATTCTCTCCGAGCACTGGAGTCATCCTCAACAACGAACTGTCTGACTTCTGTGGTAGAGTCGATAACATCTTTCCTGGTAATCAGCCTGACATGTTTTCCATTTTCATTTAACAGTCGTGAAATACAAGTCTTAAAGATATGTTTCATAGAGTAGGTTACTGTTCCCTGGAGTGCTGATTAATTTGATAAATAAAATATGTTTTGATGACCAGCAAGGAAAAGCTTCAAAGGACGGGAGCACATATGTACACGCTTTCATTCCTAGGGGTTTCGTACCACTGGTACAGGGTTAAATACCTTGTCCTGAGGTACTTCAATGGTATTTAGCTTCTGTAGGAGTGGAGAGAGTGCCCGGTTTACTGTATCTGAATTGTTTATATTTATGGTGGTGATGCGTGTAGATACAAAGCAAAAAAACTTTGCATAACGTAACCTCTTATCACATATTCACGCCCCTCTCAGGATGAATTGTAATACTATTGGTTATCCATTAACTTCATCATCACCAGGTAAGAATTTAAATTTGTCCAGTACTTTCGTTTATGACCAGATACCCAGAACATTCCCGTCAGCCTTAACTGCACTTTGTGTTTTGTGCTAATAAGCAAATGTTTGCATGCTAACACACTAAACTAGGATAAGGGTAAACATTATATGTGCTAAACATCATCATGTTAGCAACTGTCATTGTGTGCATGCCAGCAAGCTTTTGTTAGCATTTAGCTCAAAGCGATGCTGTACGGCTCAAAGAGCTGCTTGCATGCCTGTGGAGTCGTGTTAAATTAGAACAGGGGTTTCGACCTTATTTGCACATAACTGTGAAAAAAACACTCAACCTGCAATAATAGTACTAAATTGTAGTAGCACAATTTATATAAAATAAATGGTCTTGAATTTGCCGTGTTTTATTAAAAGTATTAACCATCAAAACGAGGTGAAACATCCATGTCGTTGAACGTTCACTGCTGCCTGGTGTCATTTCAGGGTTGAATAAATGCCCTTCATGCTCTGGTGCACTCTTGTGATTCACATCATTCAAAGGCACTCCACTGATTGCATTTACTAAGGATTTTCTTCTCGTTCTTCTCACATTGATGAATCTGAATTGTAGCCGTCTGTCCTATCAGTCAAGGCTTTTGTTGTGTTCGCAGGGGAGCAGCCTCCCTCCTCCATGGCCCCCGCTGTGCTGAAGTCTAAGTCGAAGATGCTGGTGATTGGAGCGAGTGGTGGGAGTATGATCACAACTGGGATCGCCTCGGTATGTCTCCAGGACAATCACGCTAAGTGCCATTAAGATAAATTGCTGCAGACTTAATGCCCCTCACTGTTGTCAAGCAAGCATGCTCTTCATCCACTCTGAAATCATCACTTTCCCATCAGGCAGACTGCACTTTATTGTTCTGCTTCTCTTCCAGACGCTCATGAACCATCTTTGGTTTGGAAAGAATCTTAAGGAAGCAATCGCCGCTCCGGTTGTTTTTGTCGACTCTCAAAATACAGAAAAGTTTGAACCCGCATTTGATAAGGTAATATACTGAGCACATTTATTTGATAAAATAACACATTTGCTCCATGTGACTCTCCTCTCCTCTCCCGCAGGATGTGATTGCGGCTCTGAAAGCGCTGGGACACAAACATGAAACTGCAAACCATTTCTACAACGTGGTCAATGCTGTGGAGAAGGAGGATGGCTGCATCTGTGCCGTGTCTGATGCCAGGAAACTGGGCGAAGCAGCCGGTTACTGAGACCAAGAGCCAGTGACATTGGTTATGAAGGAGAGCCTGAATGTCACAGAGACCATCCTGCAGCCACAAACCCACAAATGCTGCAACAGATGGTACTTGTCCTGTTGGAAGAAATCATTGAACACGGCACTGAATAACACGCCCTTCAGCTGACAGCTGACAGTAACATGTAACAGTTAAACAAGTGGCCTCTGAACAGAACTGACTATAACCGTGACATGATGGATTTTACTGTGAAAGAAGAAACGCCCGTGTCTGTATCTGACCTCCTGTGCCTCTCCAGTTCTGTTTAGCTTTTTTCACATTTTTAACGCTCCAACCCTTGCCTTTTATTTGCACCTTTTAATTATAAAACTAAACAAGGTGACAAGTGACTTTATAGTACAGTGATGTTAATATCTGAGACACAGAATAAATAACAGGCTATTTTAGTCTGTCTCATTAGGTTAAGAACTTGTTCACAGCTGGTATTATCTGATATTCACACTCTTAGTACTGGATCTGTTCTTTCACCTCTATATGAGGTGTTTTTGTACTGTTTATTGAGCAGGCATTGAATAAAAATAGATATTGTTTGGAATATTAAAATAAAATATGTCCTCTTTTACATGCTTCATATACTGTACTGAATACTATCTTCCAAAAACATCATAAAAGCTACTATTTCAGAATGCAAAGGGCAATTAATAAAAAAACTTGTCAAAACCATTTAGTTTTTTTTAAATACCACTTACATACATTCAACAGAAACACATGGATGTCATAATCTGTACCGTTTTTTGCATGACAATGATGGCAAGGGCTTTTTTTGGATACAGCTCAGCAGGCCGGTCAGTCTTTTTAACCCGAGGTCACTGCCATTGAAGTCTGCTCTGTAAATCCATTCTTCTGTTCCATAATGTATTCTGAACAATCAGTGTGACTTCTCTTTGCTATTTTTCACAAAAGATTTTTCATGTTGTGACGGAGCATGCAGCAGCTGGAGCAAGATAATCAGATCAAATAGTGACTCATACAAACAGGAGAGCCTGAGACAAAGTTTTGAAGAAATATGATGCACTTCACGTCTCCGCTTAAAGGCCCGCATGAGAAATGTTTTCAATTCACACAATAAAATAAATTAATTTTTTTTTTGTTTTGTTATTTTTACTTAAAATCCAGGGAAACAAATCAATCCTGAAAGGAAAAGGTCACATAATAAGATGCTGGTAATTTTTGTGGTGGACTACGTTGCCCTGTCACATGGTATTTGGACCTTGGGGGGCGTGACAGTCACACTGTGCCATGACCTTATAGGAGCCACCTGTTGCAAATGCCACATTACCATGTCTGGCAGCAGGAACAAAAAGTTGCCAGGAGAAGATCACGGGTAGCGCCACGTAAGACGACCACCCTGCCTTTTCCTGGCACACGGCGGCAGCTCAGGCGTTTCCCTGATAGCACACAGCGACACAGACGATCTGCTGGGTAGGAAACAAGTACAGCACTCTCAACAACCAATCCCACGCAGCACGGTCTGAGCTGATTGCTTTTATTGCCCTATTTGCAGACAAATCTGCATAATTAAATCCTCTGTCTGTTTCTGAGAGCAGCTGCGTGGTCGTGCTTGTGACCCAGATGTTGCAACCATTCAGTTCAGCGTTTGCATTCTGGAGATCTCCCAAATAAAACAAATCCAGACTTCACTTTTTAGTTTGGTTCGGTTCTTTTATTGGCAGTCAGTGTTTGGCGTGAGACAAGTACACACAGGCTACGAGGAAGAGTTTCACGTTGACACACGGAACATAAAACTGCTCTCCATCACTTTGGAGATTTAACATTCGACATAAAAGGCGTCCAAGTGTAATTTACATTTACTGAACTTTTTTTTTTTTTTGCTTCACTGTGTAATCACATTAGCCACATCCCTATTTATTGTTTACTGTTCAAGCTTACACTAGGAGGTCACTCCGCTCAGTTTCATAGTCATTAGAGTCATTATTATAATTACAGAGTTGGACAAAAGACGAAACACCAAAACAATAACACAAATTATTACAGCAGACATCATCAGACGTTTTACAGTTACAAACACATGTAACACACAGTTATTATATATTTTGGATGCAGGTTTGTTGTTTTTAATGATCCTTCTAACAATCATGAGCCATTTGGTCATCATTTTACCTTAAAGAGGTATCTGTCCAGCTTCTCTCACGTTAAACAGTGAACACAGAGTATATGCTATATGGAGAAACTGAAATATAAAAAAAGAGTTCATTAAAGTGCACTGCAGTGTGTCGGTCAGTCTAACTTAATAATTATGTGCTACAACCAATAGATAACAGTCATGGCTGCCTCACATAGCAAACACAGGGCTACATCAATAAAAAGAAATGACGACATATTTGTAGAGACAAACGGCAGTGGGTCTGGCAGTTTGGGCACTGCTCAGACTCGGTGGCCCGCAACAACAGTTGGCTGTAGTGTCATAAACACACTGAAATACTGTGGTGATGACTACAACAGCTCAATAATTACAAAGAGGTGAATATCAGCATTTAGGCAAGTACAAAAACAATCAGTGACAGCTATCCATTGTTAAGTCCTACCTGTTGTCTTCTAAGATTGCTTTGTTCACCAAAAGTGCACAAAAATAGCCCGTGGAAACACAACAGAGCCATGTTTTGTGTCCACATTTACATCTACACAAGGGCTGCGTGGGTATTCACAAGTGGACATTTGGAAAGGGGGGGAAAACGCAAAAAGTCTTGACCTAGCAGTTTTGCCGGCGTCACGTGACGGGTCATCGCTGTATAGTCTGTTGAACTTGTGTCATAGCTTTTGTTGAGAGATTAACAGAGAACACACAATGTGGAGCTAGGCCCTGCCTGCCAGAGATAGTCTCAGTCCTGGTAGAGAACCCACAGGGACCCTCTGTTTCCAAACTAACTCGAGTTCCACTTCAGCTACCGCCGGGATGCTGCTCCTCCATCTAACCAACTGATCTAAATCTCCTTGGGATTGGCTCTTCGGCTGCCACCATCAGAGAAAGAGAAAGAGAGAGATAGAGAGGTGGAGGGAAAGAGAGAGAGAAAGAGAGAAAGAGAGAGAGCACCGGTTCATTAACTCTTCCAGCCCCCCTCCAATGAAACCGCACCTTGTTCCCAAGAGCACCATCCACCAACACAGTAAGTCTGCCGTTGTGACCGTCACTCCACTGTCATCTTGTGTGGGTTAACTCAGAGATGGTTAGGAATAGCTTGGTAGCCGTGTCGGGACGGGAAGTTCACAATGTGGGCACAGATCTCCCTCGTGCCTCGGAGGGTGACTGGGCTCGTGGTGTGAGGGCGAAAGGGCGAAGGACGTTAACAGAACACTGTGGGACGACATTTCAACCACAGTTGAAAGAGCCTCAGAGAGGAAAAACCCCATCACCTCTCACAGAAGTGGAGGGTGAAGTCTTTGGAGAGCTGCTTCTCCCCTAAAGCCCACGGCTCCAGCTCGAACTTGTTCCCCATGTCATCCTCGTCATCCTCCGCCTCGTCCTCGTCCTCCTCTTCCTCCTCGTAGTGGCTGGGCTCCTCGATAGAAGTCTCCAGGTGGTAGCAGTAGGGTTGACCCTCTGTGTACTCGTAGATAGTTGGTAAACTGCTCTTCAGGCTACAGCGCCGACGCAACGCGACTAAGAGCGGCTGAGGCATGGTAAAAATATCCACATTGTTGCCCAGGTCGATCCAGGCCAGGCTGGAGAACATCTTGGGGTCTTTGAGCATCTCCGTGAGGTCTTTGAGTATCGCCAGGGTGAGGCGGTTACCGTTGAGAGCCAGGGTACTGAGTTTGGGCATCGAGGCGAGAAGAGGCAGGAGAAGCTTCAGGTTCTCGTCCTGGAGTTCGGTGAAGCTGATGTCCACGGCCATTATGCTGTCTCTGTTGGTTTGGAGGTAGAAGGCGACTTGGCGGACATCGCGGGTGGACAGGGGGATGCCAGATAGGTCAACCGAGTCACTGGAAAGCTTTTTCTGTAGAGTGGTCTTGAGACTGTCGGGGAAAATGAAAAGAAACAGAGTGGGATTACTAAGATGACTCTTTGACTTGAAAATACCCAAACCAGCATAGATTTTAGCTGGAGGGTGAGCGGTTCTTTGAACGATTCCCTAATTTGTGACTTTGGAACAAGGCCCTGGTTTTATGTTGTGTTTCCTGTGTTGTATAAAAGAGGGGGGGACTGGGCCGGCATGGAGCGGAAGGCTGACACACAGACTCCAGCATGGGGATTTACTAGTGTAAACAGAGGAGCCAAAACATCCGAACGAGCCAGCAGCTTGAGCCTACAGCTCTGACGGCCAGGAGCACAGAGCTCCTTATAGCACAGAGCCGGGACTGTTTACCACCTCAAAGATAAACTGTGATGTGTTTTAGAAAAAGATCAAAACTGAATAGAAGATACTTGATGATGACTATATTTATAAGACGGGAAAGGAAAGAGATCCATCTTTAGAAAAGCTCTGTTAAGGTGGCGTTATTACCTCCACCAAAGAAGTCACGTTCCCTGTTATGTTGTGATGACAGATTTGGTGAAAATTAGGCCAAGCAACAATGTGGAACACTGCAAAATAGGGCATTTTTAGACATTTTCTCTATTTCCTCATGAACAACTGCACTTATTTGATTGAAGTAATCTCTCACATGTTTGATTGTCAGTAACACTTTATAATAAGGGTACAAACATATGCCTAAGTAATGCTTGACTCATGAATTATTACGTGATGATGAACTAATGCAGGATGCGTGATGAATTTTTGTTGCTCACTTGTAATAAAAGATCAAGTCACTTTATTTGATTACTTTAAATTTAATGTATCTGTGTGAAGTTAAGGATTGTTACACCTTAGCTACTTCATACATATATTTATAGCCTATGCCACCAAATGAGCTTTAATCCAGTTCAGACCCATTAGCCACGCCAAAAGCAATGGGGGTGGAGCGTCAGTTTAAAAAAAAAGTTATTATTATAATTGTTGTTTTTAAATGAAGTGGAGTAAAGAAGAGCACTTAAACCAACAACATTTAGCCGTGGCCAGATCGACAGATCCGTTTAATGAGACAGAGAAAGAGAGAAACTGGGTATTAATGTTGTCTCAGGACTCAGTTTTTGATAAGGGCTTCATGTTTCTGTAAAAATAGTTACTGCTCTGCTTTCAGAGAAGCTGATTGGTCTGAAACACACTTTTCTATGTGACTGGGTTCCAGCTCATTTGGTGGCATATAAATAACAATAATTATCTGATGACTGTTAACAGAACACATCAGTTCATTGTCTTAATGTGAGCAACAGGAATTCACGATGCATCGTCGTGACTCATGCATGTTAAGCATATGTTTTGAACCGTTATGTAAAAGCGTTAGCTGATTGTTGATCAGTGTGTATTTAATGTGGACTTGTGAATGAGTTATTATTATTAAAATGACACATTTAGGGGTCTGTGTAACCTTGGCTGGCTAGTTTCTAGTTTTATCTGCGTGTTGGTTTTTGCATTTGACACATTGTTATTGAGGTGATTTATTTTGAAGTGAATGTCATTTAATGTGTGGAGCTAGGCTTTTTTGTGCAGGGCATCTGTCGGTTTTGGTGTACAGACTCACAGGACAAGCCTTTAAAAATTTTAAATTCCTTTATGGATATTGTGTAATACAAGCAGGATTTGAGACTGTATCTGAACATAAGTGATGCTCCTCTGTGTAAAGACTAGCTATTGCTTTTCATTGCAGCGGAAAATATTTGTCCATTATTTACACACTTCCTTGCCCTTTTGTTTCTAGTCAGTCCCATTTACCAGTGCCTATTCCACCCCTCCCAGGATGGGGTGTGTTTAACTTGAGCTGTTACTGAAGTGGCCTGTAACGCTGATTCGGTGTCAGAGTGAATTATGGCATCCTCTGGCGCACAGTGACTTCCTGTGACATCCACTGCAGTACCTGTCGCTTGGGATGCTTTAAAGTGTTTTTTTGGTCAAGCTGGAAATGGATGTGCCCTGAGCGGCACTTACTGCTACATTTTACAAGCAGGTGGTGGGTTGATGAGCAGCCTTAGAGCGTTTGTATTAATTGCAAAACCCAAACAAGAATTATAAAACCCAGTCATGAAACCAGGCTAAAACAGAGTTTAATCGGCTGTTGAGCACAAAATCTATGACATAAAGACATTTGTCAAGGCTGCTGTCTTTATCAAAGTCTTGTAAGCCTCCGTCCTCCCCCTCTCTATTGTGTGGCCCCCGCAGCCTTTTATATTACAGAAACCTCATCTTCTCCAGAGGCACAAAAGTCCTAATGGCTGCGGCTTGGCAGAGGCTACCCTGCAGGTGTGAATAGGTTTTGATCACACAACTCTGCTTTTGTCTGTCTTTCTCAGACAGACTCATTCTTTTGAGCTCAGGAAGCAGAAAAAAAAGCGATGTCTGAGGCGTCCTCTCCTGAAGCCTCTTTCATCCTTCCTCCAGATTAATCTGATACCAGCCACTGATAACTTCCAGGCGGCTTTCCCCCCCCCNACTGACAACAGGGTTCAGCTTAAATGACAAAACTAGTTTATAGGTAAGCGATTAAAAGAGATTAAAAAAAGATTAAAAAAGAAATGATTCAGAGGGACGGTGCTCTTGATTACGAATCAAATCACATTCAATACATGTTGCTAAGTAGACGTACTAAGCAGCAGGCAGAGAGGAAATAATCCCTCCATGCAGCACAGTCGGCTGAATTGAATCCAGTAATATCACAAACATTTTAGTAATAGTGAATGCTCACCAATCTACATGCACAATCACGTAATCTAATAAAAAATCTATTAGATAATTAAGTAATCATTTGGACAGACTGCATCTCTTGTCTCCCTGTGTGGCTCATCAGTCTCTGTGTGTCACTGATTTAATATAATGAGGCAGCATTTGAATTCAGTGAGCGTAAATCAAATCACTCTTATGATTTATTAACATAAATATTCACATCATGTGGTGAAACGCTACTTAACAAAAGCAAGAAAAGAATACTTTGTGGGTGGATGAGACCAGCTGTCGTAAAAATCCCTCTTTATTTCAACTTTAAATAAGTATTTTCCAGGAGTTCGCTTGCTCTTTAATCTCCCCTGGACTGTTTTTGCAAAGTCATTTACGGTAAAGCTTCGCTCTATTATTCATTTCAGCCCCTCTGATTGCTGGAGCCAAACTGCACAAGGGAGACACGAGATGAGCCGTCTAATCACATCTGCTCCCTGACATTTCTATCTTATTTTCAATCCACTTTCTGCTGCATTATATATGTAACACGTGGATAGGAATCACACACACACTCACAACACCGCATTGTCCTTCATGCTGCAGGGAGTCCACCCTCACAGTTCACAGTCTATATCAATAAAGCACACAAATGTCACCTCCATACCTTCTTGTTTGGAGGATGTTTTGGTCAAAAACCTAACCTGAGGAGCTGTTTTAACCACTTTGTCCTTTCTGTGAGATCTTATTCAGTATTTTCCTGGCGTAGGACAGCAATCAGTAAAAAATGACTGATGGGCCCCTGAGGAAGCTTTAATGTGCACGGTATGCTACAAAGCACAATATAATGTTTAGAGGTGAATTTGAGAAGCGATGGGAAAAAAAACCCTAAAAAAACAGACATTTTATAATGCGGTCAGTGAAGATAAGCGATGTGGAAACTAAAGAGGCAGCGGTCACTACACGGTACTTTTGGTTATTTTGTTTCTGAGCATTCAGGTTGCAAAGCAACAAGGTAATTATAAGGTCATATAAGGCTGATAGAACAGGAATATAGTGGTGTGAAAATTGAAGAGGAAAAAGGTCACCAAAGTGTTGGCTCCCTGGAAATCACCCTTAAGGTGGAAGCGCTCCGGCAGGATTTCTGGGTCACTGCTTCCATCAAGCTTATTTTCAAGCTCTTTCATTAAATGTGAAAAAAGGAAAAATCAAACATTTCTAGCAAAGTCCAAATAAACTAGTCAGATAGATTAACAGGATTAGTGAGAATCAGACATTAATTCAGTGTGGCATTTTGGTCAGAAATGTGTGTACCGTATTCAGAGCAACCAGTGTGCAGTGCTAATGCTGGTTAATGAAGGGATGAACAACCCGGTGGCATTAAAATGGACTGAGCTGTTTCTGTTTCGTCTGAGTACAGAGAAATCTCACAAGAGTGAGATTGTCGCATTTTTGCACAGATGAGGGCAGTTTGCCTGCAGCTGAACAAAGTTAAACTTTGGTATAAATCCACCCTAAAATGACATCTTTGACATGTTTTTTTGTTAATGTGGACACTTACATCCTTATATGATAGAATAATTTTGGGAAATATGCTTAATCACATCTCTTTTTTTATTTCCAGAGAGTAGGAAGAGAAGGTTGATGCCTCTCGCATATCTGTACACTCTGAGCTGGGAGATCGTTCACTTAGCTTAGCATAGCTTAGCATAGCATAGCATAGCTTAGCATAAAGATTGGAAACAGGGGGAAACAGCTAGCCTGGCTCTATCCAAAAGTAGAAAATATGTCTCTTTATTTAATCCGTAGCCTACACAAACCAAGGTGCAAAAACAACAAGGTGTGGTTTTACAGGAAGAAGAAACACTCCTGCACCAATCTCCCTGTAAAAGGACATCTTTACGTTTTTAAGCTTTGGTTTTTGTATCGATAAAAACAAACTATAACATGTTAA
>JAPMOB010241548.1:0-15684 GCA_029875015.1 Lepomis gibbosus
CCTGTTTGCATTTGAAAGTACAACTACAGTACTATATTGAGGAGCAGAGGCGAAGGAGTGCACGGAGGTCGGCATTTTTATTTCAGCTTTCCCTTCCAAGACGTAGATATGTTGCCTGGCAACGTCGCCGTTGTTTGTTTTGTTTTGAAAGGAAAAGGAAGTCGCTCGTGTTTGTTCTCGATTCTGATTGGCTTGCATGGCTTTATCCTTCTCCCTTAAGAGTCCCAGAGCCGCACGTCAGCTTATTAATGACGCAGCCTATCAAATGACTGAAACCAATATCTGCACCCTGTCAATGCTGCTTTACCTGCATATCCACCGCGACTTGTAACATAAGTTAATGGTCTACCTTTTTTTTTTTTTACCGAGTGAAGTTTGTGCGAGAACAGATGTATGCACATAGGACGACTGCTGCCCCCCGCGCACCCGATGACATTGTCCATCCTGATTTCTCATTGCCGACATCGTCCAACCCTAGTGGAGCGGGACAAAAATGTGGTGGGGACGTGTCCCCACGTATAATGGCTCCAACGCGTAAGTCTGTGTGGTCTTTTTGTTTTTGTGTTAAAGGCACTGACCTCCAACCATGTAGACACCATCAGAACAGTCATCAGCTGGGTTCTCCAGGTCATCAGAGAGCAGCTCTACTCCTGGCTCGTGCAGCAGGGAGGCTGGGTGAGTAATGCATTGTCCATAAAGATCCGCCATGTTCATGTTGGTTAAAGTCTGTGGTCATTTGTATGGATCCAAAGGTCTCAATCGTCTTCCTTTGATCTTTGCAGCAGGGGGTCATCCGTAGTTTTTCCCGGTGGAGGACAGTAGCTGTAGTAGCATCAGTTGTTTTGGTGGCAACTTTTGTTTACTACAGAAAGACCCGCTGAGAGCCTCAGACCGCTCAACCTCACAACCCGGGCTGTCGCCTGATCTCCGGGGAAACGCAGGTTTTTAAAAAAGGCAGTTTTTGGACATTAATCACAGCCACTCCTCATCAACCTCCTCATTAACCAGGGGTGGTAAAGTACAAAGGGGGGGGCGACTCCCCTTTTCTCAGGTTTTCAAGCTCAAAAAAAAATAAGAGCATTTCCAGCTGGTTGTCTACCAGGCATGTCCATCATCCTTCACCCGCAACTATTCAGGACCTTCCATGGAATTACAAGAGCTGCTGCAACAGCTGATGTCAGACGATGATGGCGTTTATGACAACGGGACTTAGCTGTAGATGTCTTCAAAACCCTACCCGAACCAGGTCTCAGATCCACATCCGTTCTTGCTGAGGTTAAACTTCAAATTTGTGTGAGCCCGACCTGAGAGGACATGAAAAGACGACATATGCTGCGCCAAGACAAGAAAATGTTTTAACAACGCTGACATAGGATTTCCAGGTGTGGTTATGTGTTTATCTTTGCAAGCGGTGTTAAGAAGCTTATTTTGTCCGTCTTTCTGTGGTCTTATTGTTGTGTGCAAATGTAGCTGATCACATGATACATGTGACCGTTGTCAGACTCCTGGGCCCTGCACCACGACGCGAGTTCAATGCACCCTGGACATCTTTTCGTTTTCAGGCTTCAATAATCCTAATAAACGCTGGGTAAGCTGTTCCACAAAGCTGGTTACCAATCGATAAGGCAACCCAGGGTTTCCCAATCCAGCCGTGAGCGCCACACATAAAACAGACAGTGTTAGCAGCAGATGACCAATCGCAGACGTGAACAAGTCTACTGGCAACAGAGCGTCATATTTGATGAACAAAGCGCAAACTTGCACAAAAATACGACATGGTCTAAGTAACACGGCTGCATCTGACACATGCAGGGAGTCAGAAAATCACAGGCAGTGTGAGTGCCTAAATGAACAGGCCTGGTCCATAAGAATTCGTTGTTTCGATGTGTTCTTATGGCGTGCATGAGAACATTAGTCTTATTCTTTCATTAAGAGACTTGGGCAGCGAACAGGCTAAATGGACGTTCCACCTCATTTTTAAGAACTTCTCACTTCAAAAATTAGATTTATTAATTTAAAACACTCAAGTGGTCCAAACATTGTTCTAAATTAACTTCGTAAAGCAATGGAATGAAAAATCCATTCATTCCATAAAAGCTGCTCAAATAGTAGTTGGAAAGACCGAATCTCAATATTTAGGCTGCTAAAAAAACTCACCTCATTACCTGTGCCCACATTACAAAAGGTGGGGTGGAACATGACCAGTCTCTGTGATGTAAGATGGCTATTAACATAAATTTCAATAGGCCTATTAAACTATATGCTCATAATATTCAGCCTCACATAAGAAAAATGAAACCCATTTATTTTAACAGCTGCAACAGGCTGTGTGACTTGGGAGCAAATAAATATTAAACACGTTTCATAGCAGTAAGTAGGCTCTACTGTAAAAACCTACTAATAATAGTAGCTTACAGGCTGTCAGTCAGTCTCTGTAGGATGTTGTCACGCACACGCCCGCCCGTCCGCCGCCGAAGCTGAATTGTCTTGAACCTTTTGTACGTGACACTCAGCACAAATCATTGGAAGTTTCTCCACATCACCAAAGCAAACAGAAAGCAGCCTATAAAACGGTCTGTGGGGTTTCCTACAGATGGTGATGTCATCTCCCAAGAGAGCTGATTGGTCAGTAGACGGTGTGTTTATAGAGTTGATCTCTTATCTAGAGCATAACCTGCTCCAGAGCAGGTTAGCCGTTCAGTGGAAGTTGCCATGGCGATCTACCCTGGTAAGAAGTGAGCCATCGTCAGGGTCCTGTGCTTCGTGGTACGGGGCCCTGGAGGAGTATAAAATAGAGTAAATGTGACTGAGGACCTCGATGGTTAGCTGGTTTATGACCCACTTTGTACTATGAAGAAACAGGAAAAAAATGTGAGCACACAATAACGAGAGAGGCAAGGACAGCAGAACATATGAAACTTTTTACCTGCTGATGACAGGAACATATTGGAGACTTACTACATCACAGTCTAGTTTTTTTTTTTCCAGCTTGGTTCCTGTGGCAGTACTTCCAACATAATTTTCTCACACATACACACTCCAACAGATTTTCATCATGCTGGTAGACACTTGACCTGTAAAACCTCTGCAACTTTTAAATTAGTAATCTCTATATAGATTTTTAAACACATGACAAGGACCATAATTTTTGTACAACAACCTGCTCTCTGGGAAACAGGTTTATAAATAAGTAATTATTTAAACTAATTTGTGTGTATTGCCATGTGTAAGGGATGATTTGATGGATGGCTATGTGGGAACAGTCAGCGGCTTGCACACTAGGATTTACAAACCACGTGAGCTTTTGTCAAGTATTTTTGATACCAAATTGTGCAATTTTTAAGGGCTATCACTATTTATCTGCTGTTCTATGGTTTTTTTAAAATGATTATCTTATTGTAAAGAGAATTGTTTTATTGGACTCCATTTCTGTGAATAAATTTAAAATGTGTTTAAACTGTTCATCTCGTCCTGTGTGAATGTTGTGGTCATCGAGGTCAGCGGACATGTAGCTGAACTACGTTATGCACCTCACGTCAATGGAGGTGTGAGGTGGGAAACATTCCCAGCAACAGAGGTTGATCAAGGTATTCCTTTAGAAGAGCCCAAAGGATACTAAAGGACAGTACCCACCCAGCCACAGCCTGTTCCCCCTGCTGCCTTCTGGGAAGAGTTATAGAAGTTTCAGCTGCCGCACCACCAGACTGCAGAAAAGCTTTTTCCTCCAAGCTATCAGACTCTTAAACTCTAATTCATCCTCAGCACTGCTCCACTGATGATAGTTTATTTCTGTTCACCATTTTTATACTCACTTTTCTATTACTGTATATTGTCTGCTTTGTAGCACAGAGGATTTACAAACCCAATATCACTTCACAACCAGTTACACTGAGACAAAATAAATCTACCTACCTCGATAAAATCAGACTTTTCTGTCAAAACAGCAGTCTGCTCTGCTGATGAAGGACAGTAGCCAGTTTAACTGCTTATTTCTTGACTCTAGTAGGCTGGCACCCTGAGCATCCACTCACGTCATTTGATTCATTATTAATACATAAACATTGACATCAGCTGCTTTAAGGAACAATCATTGATAGACATTTTGATTGGCTGTAGAGGACAGTCTAAAGGTTATTTTGGTAACGATTTAATGATTATGCACATAAAACATTTCATTCTGTCCTGAATGACAGGCTGCATGAAGACAAAAAAGACCTTTTATACTTCCTGTGCTTCATTGGCATGAATGTTTCAATTAAACAATGTTGTCGAAGCAGTTTGCAACAAAATCAAGAAAAGATTTAAATGTGACATAAGATTAATCCAATCTTAGACCAATCAATTCATCAGTTATAAATAACAAATACAGATGGAACTTTAAGTGCAATAGTTGGCTGAGTCATGTGAACCAGATGGAGGCTTATAAGAGAAGTTCTATCTCCAAGCTAAAGACCTACGATTGTGTGTCTGGCATCTTAACTTATCTAGTTCGGTTAACGTTTTCTTAATCTACAGTAGATTTACCCAAACATTTATGCATAGTACTAGTGACCATTTCTGCGCTTACTAAGTAGTACTAGTAGGCAATTTTGCTTAACTAGTATGGCAAAAGAGCTTACAAGTACTCAAAAAAGCCAACTAGTTAAAACATTTGGCATGTAGTAATGTGCAAAGCTTTACTAGTGAGGCATTTTGTCTTACTAGTAAAGCTAAATGGCTTACTAGTATGAACAAAAGTCTTACTAGTATGATCAAATAAATTTACTAGTAGGATATCGAATAAATGCTCAAAGGGCTTTCCATAGTAACTAACAGCTGACTCACTGATTTTAGTCACTGCTGCTTGGCAGTAACTTTTTGCACACTAACAGTGGCAGCATGTGAGGATGATCTTGACCTACACAAATGCATATTATTTAATGTTGTACTTTTTATTTGATATATAAATGTAGTTTTACATACTATCATGTTACTTAATTATTATTTTATCTTCATTGATTTGTTCTGGATTTCTGTCAGTCATGTCTGTATTTTGGGTGCAACTAGTGTTTCAGCCTCTAGGTGTCGCCAGTGGGGATTTCAAATGGAGACTATCATTGCAACAATAATTAGCCACATGGAGATTAAAGCTCTGAATCATCAGAAAGTGGACCTTTGAGTTCAAAATCGCTTTGCCATTTGCTTGATATGATTGTACCTAACCAAGTAAAGTGGTGAACACACAGAGTTCTGCCTCAAGCTGCGGAGGGGTTTGTTTGGGCCTGACATTTTTAAGTTGAAGTGTTTGAACCCAGCTGCGGACCTTAGTTGCTTCTCTCTCTCTCCCGCGTTTCCTGTCGTCTCTCCTTTCCTGTATATATATATAACATTTTTACAAATCCAAATGCATTTCATTCATCTTAATGTGACAAGCATTAATAAGACAGGGACCCTGCTTGGAAGGCTTTATTATTCTATCTTCAACATTTTATATGAAATTAAACAAACAGTGCAAACAGCTGCTTTAGCAGGAAACATCCACACGTGCAGTTAATGCAGAGGCGGATTCAATAAAACAAAGGTATTCACATTCAAACTGCTTCAGATTTAAATAACCACATAAATACAACAATTTTACTACTACAAGAAGATAATATTTTTTGGTAGGTGTTGAAAAGTGGTTATCTTTTTTTGCTTACTATCCTACTGCAGTTAATTTGACCAACATCCTGATCCTCGTCTACGGGCAGCAAAGTCTCCTCTTCCTCAGTTCACTGAGGAACCATACATTCATAATAAGCAGAATGGCTGATCACATATTTGGCGCTCCATCATGTGGCACTGCACCTCCTACAATCAGTGACCACTTTGTGTGATTCTTTCTCCAGTTTCTGTAGGTGCTGCTTCAGGTTCATCTAACACTGGGTTACTGGTCATGTCACCTTCTCTTGATTCCAACAAACCAGAATGTGAAAAGGTGTCACTGAAACTGACAGGATGTCAGTGGCTCAGTGGGACACTGCTCTTATTCTGTCTGACTGGACAGTGCTAACAGAACGTAGCAGCAACCAGTGTGGGAGCTGGCTAGCTGGATATGCAGTCAGTCCTGGGTTCTGCAACATGCAGGGAGGAGTGCACGGTCAGGCCTCAGACAAAGCAGGACGCCCAGGACAACATCCATTTAGAGGTGTCGCAGTGCTGCTGTCTCATCTCTTGTGGAAGCTAGGACTGTGAATGATCTGAGACAGCTTCCCAAATGAGTCCATCGTGTCCACGGGTTCTTCTGTTTGGGCTGTGCTCTCTCCCAGTTGGTGAGGGACGTCAAGTCCAAGTGACAAGGCCTTTTCCAGGGTGCTAATCCTGGGGAGGAACTGGGCCAGAGCCGGGACATCTCGGTCTCGACCCTGCAGCCTCTGCCGGTGGTTTCCCAGACTGAGCAGGGCTTCGTGTCTATCAGACACGTAGATGTTGTACCCGTCCGGCATGATCTGCTCTCTGAAGGTGCAGTTGTCTCTGCTGTAGGTGTGCTGGAAATGATGGGAGACGTTCACATGAAAAGTCTTCATGGCACAAATACTGTGTTCTGAAATGAGATGAAACTTAACTGATCCCTGTGAGGAAATGATGTCTTTGTCAAGACTAGACCAAAAGACTGACGTACTCATACTCACCTACTAGGGGTGGGGGGAAAAATCGATACAGCATAGTATCGTGATATTTGCCATGGCAATGCTGTATCGATACACAGACAGGTATCAATATTTTATTATATAAACTGCAGATGGGAGTTTTAACTTTTTGGTGCTTGAATAATAAAATCTATTTTGCTTTTTTAGTCCACTAGAAAACCGGACCATATAGAGGACTGAAAAAGTGATATGATCAAACAGAGAAATGTATCTTTTGAGATAAACAGATGTTGACAAAGTTTGACTTTAGGGACCTAATAATATATTGCAATGTATCTCAATATATTTAAAATCGCAACAGGATCGAATCGCAACATAAATATTGCGATAATATGGTGATTCCCACCCCTATCATCTACTAGCAGCAGACTTTCCACTTGCTCCAGTTTTGTTTTCTTTTTGTTTCCATTTCCAGTGGTGGACAGTAATGAAGTACATTTACTCAAGTACTGTACTTAGGTGCAAATTTGTGGTACTTGTGCTTTACTTGAGTATTATGCAACTTTCTACTTCTACTCCAACACATCTCAGAAAGTGACGTACTTTTTACTTGACTACATTTATTCTGACAGCTTTAGGTACTAGTTACTTTACACATTAAGATTGTTTATGAAGACTTAATAAAATATGTTGTGTTGTAAATTAAACTACCCAAAATGTTGATTCAAGTACAGCTGACACTATTTTTATATTGACAGTGAAATGAACAGGCAACAACTTTGATCGCTTAGGAAATTTTCACGTAAAAACATTTCATGGTTCACTAATATGAAGATTTGCTGCTTTTCCTTTTAATTATTTGAATTTTTTGCATTAATGTTGAGCTTTGTACTGTTGGTTAGACAGAGCAAGCATTGTGAAGGGGTCACTTTGGGCTGTGTGTAACTGTGATTTGTCATTATTTTCAGAATTCTGAAGTAACTTTTATTTGTTGAAAAGGCAGCCTGTTTCTGATGAATGTCACTGTTTAATAGATAGGAATAAGTTTAAATTCTGTTTGTCAGCAACCCCTGACAGTCATAACCATACTAATTGTACTTAAGTATCTTAAAAA
The DNA here is from genome assembly GCA_029875015.1 of Lepomis gibbosus. Classification (NCBI taxonomy): domain Eukaryota; kingdom Metazoa; phylum Chordata; class Actinopteri; order Centrarchiformes; family Centrarchidae; genus Lepomis; species Lepomis gibbosus. The sequence continues at coordinate 7,723 of JAPMOB010241548.1, forward strand.
GCAGGTACTTTTGTACTTTGGCTCAAGTATGTATTTTATGTACGTCGTCCATTTTAGCCCATTTGTTATAGTTTCATCCATATGTATACAGTATGTTTATTAAAATACTAAACACAAATAAATTAATAAAATCAAATTTTTTTCCAGAATAATATCAGAATAATATAACTGAAAAAAGGTATAGTTTTTAAAGAATTAAAGGTGAAATTATGTAACCTTTTAAAACACCTAATCACACATGCTTTCTCTTACAAATAGAGTAAAAAGTAATAGAAGGCAGACTCTGAGAGACTTTACTAGGTCAGTCTGCTGACTGTGTTATTATACGTCGGTGCCGTGATTGTGTGCAATTATCCATTATCACATATATCTGTATATGAAACGTGTATATAATGCATATAACTCTTATTTTATTTTTATTGTATGTGTATTTTTTATAAACACCTTCTCCTGCCCATGTTGAATCTTGAGCTGCTGTAAGTGAATTTACCCTGTGTGGGATCAATAAAGTTGATGTTATCTTATCTAGCTTTAACAATGGGGCAGAAGTCAAGTAAATCCTTGTGTCTGATTGGCTATTGGCAGGTTTGCCCCGAGGCCCCCTGGCAGGTTAATCTGGCCACAGTCTTTCAATAAACTTCAAACTTTTAGTTTTTGCTGGAATTTTTGCTATTAGAATTTTTGCATTTTTCATCTTGTAAAGTCAATATTTCATTTTGCTGTACTCATGATTGCTATTATATTGTGAATATATGAAACTATGAGTGAAGCTGTTTGTATCCATACAGGTTAGCAGGTAGCTCAAAGTAGCTAGAATTACAATGGCAGTTTCCATTAGGACAGCATGAATAGTAGTTTTAGATAAAAGGCCCCTTTTATCAAAAAAAAAACCATACGTAAATGGTGCTGCAAGTTCTTCGACAGCTGTTTACTTTAGCCAAAGAGAGCCAGCCAGAGGCCAAGGTTGTTGTTGCTGCTGCTGGATCTTTTCATTCAGGTTTTCCACTTTGCAAACACAACCTAACCTGCACCACACCGAACAAAGGTTGATGAACCGGGCGTCTGTTTGAATGAACGCCTCACTGGCTGCAGTGTTTTCTGAACATGGAAGCTGATTAACATCAGCAGGAGACCTCAGGTCACCAGTGCCCACAGAAAGCCTTCTAGAAGATCCTTTGTAAATGTTCTTAATGAAATGCATTATGTATTCTTTTTAGAGAAGCATTGTTTTTTTTAATATGCATTGGTAAGTTTTGAAAAGATGCAAAAAACCCAACAACATTAGGCTGGTTTGGTTGTTTTATAAAACTCTAACATCCTTGGCCCTGATAGCTCCTGTTACTTGTAGTACAACAACAATGCTAAAGTAAGCTGCTGTGGTAAGCAACTGCAGTGCACAGACCACACAGTCAGAGGCACACACACAGGAACAACCTAACCCATTTATTTGGCTCAACAAGGCTGGAGATGTTATCTAACCAGCCGTAGCTGGGTTATTCAGAAGGAAGTATGCGGTGCTGTGATTTCAAAAAGTTTGTGATGTCCCTGAGTATATCTCTTATTCTGTGGTTACTCTGGCTAACAGCCGCACTGAGCAGTCGCTGCAGCTGAGAGGCTGGGAAAATGTTATTGGCTGACAACTCATGAAAAGTGTAACCGTGATTAATGACCCTAAGAAATAAAACTTTTTTACAAATGAAATTTTACAAATGTGTTATGACATAAATCTGAAGTCTTTAAATTTGACGGCCTTTCACATAATTTGTTACATATTGGTCATTTTAGTCTTCTATATAACCAGTGGAGGACGAAGTACACAAACCTGTACTTGATAGTCTTGCTAATATGCTTCAATTTAAATTTCTACTTGAGCCAAAGTACAAAAGTACCTGATTTTAAAAAATATTTCTGACATGACAACAGAATTTAAAAATACAGCAGTCAAACTTTCCTGTTTATGAAACAATTAACATCATTGTTTCATAAACAGGAAAGTTGAAAGTGAAAGTCCTGTATAATCAGAAAAATATACTTAAAGTATTAAAAGTAAAAGTACTCATTACACAAAGAAAAAGCTCCTGTTGCTGTTAAACTATTATTATTATTATTATTATTATAATTATTATTATTATTATTATTATTATTACTCATGCATTAATGTAAAAGCAGGATTTTACTGAGGTGGAGCTCATTTTCAACTATTTTGTATCAGAGTGCAGCCAATAATTATTTTTATTATGAATCAATCTGCTGATTATTTTTTCCATTAATGGAATTTTGAAATGCTGAAAATGGTGAGAAATGTCGTCACAGCTACCCAGACCATTTCACAATGCTTGCTCTGTCCAACCAACAGTACAAAGCTCAACATTATTACAAATAAATTCAAATAATTGAAATGAAAAGCAGCAAATCTATGAAGATGGAACCATGAAATTTCCTAAACAATCAAAGTTGTTCATTTCAGTGTCAATATAATAATCGTGTCAGCTGTACTTGGATAAAATGTTGGGTACTTTAGTTTATAACAAATAATATTTGTTAATAAGTGTAAAAATTACCTAGTAACTAAAGCTGTCAGAGAAATCCAGTGAAGTAAAAAGATCTCCCTCTGAGACGCAGTGGAGTAGAAGTAGAAGTGACATGACAGAAAATACTCAAGTAAATTACAGTACTTAAGTAAATGTCTTGCATACAACACACCTATAATGTGTTGGGTTATCTCTGAAATAAGAAATGATATTTCTCGATTTGAAAGTTGTATTTACATGTTTGTTAAATATGTGAAATAATGCTCTTAGTCAGTTTTAGCTACATATGGTGGATTTTTTGCCGTCGTAAAATGTTACATTTCAGCACAGATGTTCAGCACTGAAATTCAAATTCAATTATAACTATAACATTTTGTATTAGGATTATATACTTATCTATTAAATGTTACCAATTTGATTAATATCTAGCCTAATTATTAATCATTCTGCTGTGGTAATTGGACAAAATTCTCTTTCACTTCACCTGTCATTTAAGCAATGCCCTGACATGGGAATTTTCATAAATATGAAAAAATAAATTACTTTTTGCTAAATAATAATTCATTACATTTATTGTCATGTTATTAATAAACAACATATGTTGTCACATTGCTATGTGAAACTCTTACCGATGAGTACAGTCTTCCATCGCCTTCCATGCAGAGAAACCGTGCTGTTGCTACTCCTTTGATGACAACACAGCCTGGATCCACTGGACGGATCTCCAGCAGGCCTGCAGTTCAAATTTTCATCAGAATGAAAAAGCCCTCCAAGTCATCAATGTGACTTACCAACAAGCACCACAGTTTGCAGCTTGTTAAGTCTGTCTCTTAAAATGCTTGACTTACTGTATAGAGTCTGGTCCGCAGAGCCGTAGATCTGTCCATCTCCACTAATCAGCAGGTGCAGTCCCGGTCTGGCAGCGTACAGGTGCCTGAGCCGGACCACCTGTCCCCAGCCGTTGGCAATATGGGGCCCATGGTCCGATACAGGCATGGAAACAACTCCAACAGCGAAAAACATATTGGCAACGGAGACAGTGAACATGAGCAGTAGCATGACTTGACAAATCCTGTGTAAGCTCTCCGTTGCTTCTGCCTCAGTTGGCGGTGTGAAGTAAAGTAGTCTCATCCTAACCCAGCCTTTTAAATATGGCCCTTATCAGCTGCAGATAACCCTCTTTCCCAAATCCAGTTCCCAGAAGCAGACCACAACACACCCCTGCACAACATCCAACTGAATTGCAGTTCCCAGACTGGCCCCAACGAGCCCCTGTCATGTCTTTCAGTGTGTGATGTCTATTTTATTTTCCTTTATTTATGTTGACTTGTTTATGTTTTACATTGATTGTTGTAAAGAAACTTTACCTGTATTGAAAAGTTCTAAACAAATAAAGATAATAATAATAATAATAATATTATGCAATATTCACTCAAGACTGACAATTCTGCTGTCAAATAACAAAATAAAATAATTATGTTCACTTTATAAAATACGGTGGTAGGAAACCTTCTTCATTTGTAGCCAACATATAGAAGCAATTATAATAATGCCCTTAAGAACTTCATCCAGGGTGGGAAAGTTCTGTGGGAGACTGCATGAATTACTGCCTGGTAAATAATTCTAAATGTCCCGGTAAACACTAATGACTTAATGAAGGGGGTGGTGGTACAGCAGTGGAAATGACACATGCCTTTGGTGCGAGAGAACCGGGTTCAATCCCCCACTGTGACACATCTACCAATGTGTCCCTGAGCAAGACAGTTAATCCCTGGTTGCTCCAGAGGCGTGCGACCTCTGACAGTATATAGCAATTGTTGCTTTGTATAGCTTTGCACAGCTAAAGGAGTAAATGTAAAGTGAAGGCTGTAGCCATGTACGTAGTTGTTACTTTGTGGATAAATTCTCAGTGCAGGCCCTACAGACACACCTGCTGTTCCAGGGTTGTCCTTAGAGAACACCTGGAACAACAACACGAGCCTCATCTTCTTGGAGTTTACATGTCTCCCTCTGGCATACACACCACATGTGTGTTGTAGTGTGCTGGGTGTGTAGGCCCAGTCAATCAATACAAATACATAAATTGGAATTATAACTACTACACCATGACTGTTCATAATGATCAGCATCCATCAGCACTTCTCCTGATGCTGTATATTTATTATTATTATTAGTAGTAGTGGTAGTACTACTACTAGTAGGCATTGCAAGATTGTATGGTATTTCATGCACAGACTGATACAATGTGTTTTACCATGTCATGTCAGAGTAACATTAATTAAACAATGCAGTAGTAGTAGTAGTACAAATAGTAATAATAGCTGTGCTAGTATTACAAGAGGTAGAAGTAGTAGTAGTAGTGTTGGTGTAAGTACAGGACAGTCTGGCAAAACGAACAGTTGCAGTCTGAGCAAACCTTGGCTCATGGCTGTAGATTGCACGTGTCTAATACTGATGATCACCTTGCAAAGTTATACCAAATGTTCTCTGTCAAATTGCACATTTTGTATTTGTGGATAGGGTAAAGTCTACAGATTGGTCTGAATGAGAGCGCAGCTGTGAGACTGGGTCACTCCACGCTAACATAACAGACTTCCTCCGCTCTTATCGCGTTCTGACCTGTGCTTCCGCTGCTCGGCCTTGAATAGACATACAAGTTAAACTGTAATGGAGAGCAAACATCACTATTCGCCAAAATGCAAACCGGCCCAGATTTCAGAAGTCTTATCTTTTGGTAAGTTTTTAGATGTGTAAATTGATCTGCTCTGAGGGAAGATGGTGTTACTGCCTGTGTGTGCTGTGGCACTCTGACAAGTGATTCTGTTTCCATTTTACCAAAAATAGCTGCACAGCTTCTGTCACTAGATGGCAGCATTATCTTTTCCAAGCCTACTTTATTTTTTGTTTATTTCCTGAACACAATACAGTTGAACCAAAAAGCTTTACAGAAAAAGAAATAAACAGAAAAATAATATCATTAATATATTACAAAGAGTACAAAAAAGTCCTGCTAACAGCCACAAGGGGCTGCAATGTTTAATTTACCCAGAGCGTGGAGGTACTGGAAGGAAAACAGAATTAGGATCAGGATATTCTTAGTTCCTTACCAGTTGTGAGGTTAAAATGTTAATGTTTTCGACACTAGTGTGTGACTGATCTTGGTCTATTTCATGTAAAGATACCTTCGTCACAGCAGACATTTGGACTTGTCGTAGCAGGAAAATCACAAGTGTTACTGATGACATTAACTATGGCTCTGTTGTATTCAAGTGTCTCAGTAAGACTTGGCAGTGTGACAGTGAGCCAGCAGGAACAACACCAGGACCCTAAAACTGAAGCAGCTAAATGGAACTGAGCCATCTCTAAAGTGGGGTAAAATGTACTTAGTGAAATAGACTGTTTAAAAGAAACAATCTGAAAAGAGAAGAGATAGTCACCGCTCTGTGTCAGATATACACAAGTTATGTTATTAAAGTGATGGACAGACTGAGGGACATTTGCCAGCGAGAATCTATAAATCAATTTACAGGCAGTGCAGACGTGCAAAACTAATAAAACGTGCCTTGTTTAAAGCTTGGTTACACTGCACTTTTCAACAATCCGTTGAGTTTTGAGAGTATAAAAGGTAGCAGTCTTCTCAGCCATTAAAGGCCCAACTTATCTTCAGTTTAACTTCAATTGTAAAAATTCCCACATTTGCAGACATGCTTTTCACTATAAAGTGATATCTTATTAAGAAAGAAATTACATTGCACTGGAGGTGTGAAACACTGGGCTGTTTGTGAGGATGTGTGTACTTGGTTACAGGCTCTGCAGTCCAGCTGATGAAATGAGCCTCCCAGAGCAGACTGCTGCAGCGTGGGTTGACCCGCTGACATTTAACAAGTATGGCTGCTTTGTAATGTCGATGATGCTGTTTGAGTCAGAGCTGGCCTGAGCTGTTTGCGGACTAAAAGAAAATTTGGGACTTAACAAGATGATGTCAGGCTACAAACTGGCCTTTTGTGAGCAGCGGATGTTGCAACCTATGTGGTCATGCAAACCTACGCTGACTTCCATCAGATCATCGAAGGGTCTGCAGAAGAGTCAGACTGTCCTGCTTTGGACTTCCACACAGGCTGATCCAAGCTAGATTCATTATCATCCATCACTGATTTTGACTTACAGCATGTTTATTGTCGATAATCCTCTCTAAGATCCTTGAGAATGCAGCCGCCAATCAGTTTTTCAAAAGACTCGTCTCTGTACTTGTCTTGTTACATCTTAGTGCTAAAACTTCCAGTTTGGTAGTAACTACTTTTCTCAAACACGGTGCAGTTGTGATGCTTCAAAGAAAATACTGCACCACAGGGTCACAGCAACAGAGGCGGTGACAAACGTAGTGGTGTGAGGGTGAGAACTAAATTAGCCTGTATCTTAAAGGGGCAATATGTAAGATTGCAACCAGGCATGTGCAGGTACGCATGCTTGAACTCATGAGCGTGCATAATCCGAAACACAACCGCTTTTGTACAGAGATCCCACAATAAGTGCGGAAACACCAGCATGCAGGCTGTGGCTTTTCTCCAGACATGTTCAGGCTCTGTTACTTCAACGTTCCCGTCTCAGAGGCGGATCAACGCCGGTGCGGTACTGGACAGAGTGACAGTGGCTATAGACAGACAGGGAGACATCTTCACACAATACACTGGAAACTCAGGTAAGCCCCTACTGCAATGTTACAGTAATAGTTTTATCAGCTTGAGGTTAAACTAATCCATGCTGGTCACATGATAAGGTTACATTTACTGCATTTAGCCGGCGTTAGCTCGCCTGTCTGCTTTTCAGTAACTAACATTACTATCTGTGTGTCTTTCACCTCAGGCTCAGCAAAGTCAACACAGCTAAGTAGCATGTATTGGATGATGATGACACGGTTAGTGAGTTGGAATGAATATCATAATGAGATTGTTGTCACACTTTATAACAGTTAGACTGCAGTATTATATAGTTTATAATACTGCTGTAATATAGTATTACATAGTGTATTATGTGGGTCACGTTAGTTACAGTGACAGTGAGTATTGGTGAAGCATGACTGAATGAATGTTGTGTTGCTTTGTAAAGCGCTAATGTCACATGTGTGGCTGATTAGATGCTGTATATGCAAATGCTTTTTCCCCCTGCAGCCATTTGGACCTGTCACAACAGGAAAAGCCTGGTGGGTCACATGCAGTTAAAAACATAAATAATGGCTGCATTCTATTTAGGTGTTTTACTTCCATGGTCCTTGTATTGTGTATGCTAACTCACTGGCACGGTTTACTGTAGTCCAACAACCATCCAAATGTAGTACAAATATTAAAATTTGAATCTCTCTATTAGATTCAATTGGCTTCTCTCAGAGTGTTCATGAACCGACTCACTGTTTTAACCACACCCTCGACCTTGT